>LPNX010881873.1:73350-87885 GCA_001517045.1 Pseudotsuga menziesii
TTTAGAATAAACCAAATAATTCTTTTATTTTTTTTCTTCTTAAAATCAATAAACCAAATTTAGTTCCATCATTATCAACATCATATAAATTTATATTTAAAATTTATTATTTCATTTAAATAATATACATAATTTAAATTTATTATATAATTATAATTTATTATAATAATAATAATAATAATAATAATAATAATAATCTATTTTTAAGGTCACCGCCAAGCAATAATAATAATAGATTTTTTGATAATAATAATAATCTATTAAAATTGCTTGTACATATTTTATTAATATTAAAAACCTTTATACACCATTTTATTTTAAAGATTATAAATAAGTTTAACATTATTAAATAAAATTAAACTTATTACCTTAAAATAATCTTCTTTTTAATGATGATATTTTATTATTAAATTTATATTTTGAAATATGCAAATAAATTTAATTTCTTCAAATAACTTATTATATCTATATTGTATAATATTAACCACTAATATTTATAATTTCTACCATGTTTCTAAATTTGTAATCAAATTTTACACAAAATTATTAAAATTTATCAAAAAAAATTTAAATTATTTAAATATTTTATAAAGTTTTGATAATTACATAAATTATAGTTATAATTTTATCATTATTTATATTTATAATTTTATCAATATTCTAAAAAGCACATCCTATCACTTTTGATTTATCCAATTAAAAAAAATCACGTTTCTAAATTTTTAATCAAATTTTACACAATTATTAAAATTTATCAAAAACATTTAAATCATTTAAATATTTTATAAAATTTTGATAAGATATTACATAAATTATATTTATAATTTTATCATTATTTATATTTATAATTTTATCAATATTATAAAAATCACATCTTACCACTTTTGATTTATCCAATTAAAAAAAATCATGTTTCTAAATTGTTAATCAAATTTTACACAAAATTATAAAAATTTATCAAATACATTTAAATCATTTAAATATTTTATAAAATTTTGATAAGATATTACATAAATTATATTTATAATTTTATCATTATTTATATTTATAGTTTTATCAATATTATAAAAAGCACATCCTATCACTTTTGATTTATCCAATTAAAAAAAAAAATCTTCAACTTCATAAAAAAATAATATTAAACTTGCCGTAAATTTAACCTATGCCACTAATTATAAGATTAAACATTCTCTTCACATGGTCTCTCCCGAATCTGTCATCGAAGCCACACATTTAGATAAGAGAGGCACCCATTCAACAAGACTATATATACAACATTTTCTCCGTGCACCTGCCACCGAGTTATCAAAAATCAGTTCTATGAGGATATATATATATATATTGCACAAGTTCGGTTCGCTTACCTTGGTTACTGCAGCACCGTACGAGAACTAACTCTGACAGGTGAGTTTGTTGCAGGGTGCGATGGAGTGAGCGAAACACCCAGTCATTTAAGTTCAAGTACACCGCGGTTTCCCGGAGAATTGACTCCCTGAGCCATGCATTGATGGACTCATGGATCCATCCATAAGCTGACAGAGTCTTTAAGACTCTGCAGCTCAATGGATAGCTCTCGCTTACGCTGCAGGGATGCTCATAAATGAACGCAGAGTTTATTACCATTGATTCGGGGTCCAAGACAGTCCCATTGATTCGGGGTCTATGTGTCTTGGGCCCACTTAATATTCCGTTACCTAATACCCACTATCTTCCTGATGCCTTACTGTATGGCATGTTTTTCTTCGCATCACCGACTCACCTTGCATGACATGTGATAGATGCTATGCCATTTCGTCATGCCATCTCTAAGGAAATTAAATGTCTAGAGTTGTCCGTCGATGGAGGTGACAGCTTGCATAATTATATAGATCAAGATGGGATGGGAGTCAGGATGGCATCGGGTAGCAGGAACTTTCCCAGTTGTGATTCAAATTTGAATTTTGAACTTAGAGAATAAGCTTCCAAGCGGGAAATTACAGGTCGATTGACTGTCTATTTTTTTAAACATGGTCGATTCCTTTGGAACTCTCTGTATCTCTGACTCTGACTATGCTAGTGCTAAGGAGTCCGATGTCAGTGTATATAGAATATTAGGAGGGGCATGATCTCTTTTTCAGGCTTCAATAAGATTGTGAACGATTACAAGATCAAGTGACATCTTTCATTTATACTTGGACCTAGCTACCAGGTGTTAAATGCGTTAAAAATGCAGGTAAAGCAGGTGCAGGTTGGGAGCAACTAAAATTATAGAGATGCCTGCCTTCCTGGATTTGTAATAGATACAATTTAGCAAAAAAGGAAAATGTTACCGAGACTCAAGTTTTGTAATGTAGTGTCATGTAATTGAGAAAGCTCTTAGGCACTTTATATAGTCATTTATTTTACAAAACTTAAGTTCTCGGCTTTGGTAAAGGCATGGATAGAAGACCGAAACAACCCGACAAATAGAATTTTTTCCAGGAGAAAAATAGCAGTTCCTTGTTATTCAAATGAGAATCAAAGGTAACATGTTTGCTACATTAGGTTTACATAAACATGGAGTGTCCATAGTCCTGGCCAATGCTCAACACAAAGCACAAATAACCATCAACAGAAAGTCATAAAGTCAATCTAAACAACCAGTAAAGTATCCAAATCCAAACCCGAATCACCTAGCTACAGTGTACACATCAAAACCTAATCGCTTAGCTAAGGAGGCACTTCTGGATACACCCAAAGTCGTAATAAATAGTGGACTATTCCAACTATAACACCAAGGAGTGTGTCATCAATTCAAGCCAAAGTGGATGATAAAAAAATTCTATGACTAATAGAATTGAAAGGTGCCCTTCTCACTACATTCACCCTCAGTGAATTCCTAAAAGTTCAGGTATCCAGAAATCAATCCAAGTGCCTCCTTAGATAAGCTATCCACTTTGACATTGTACTCTCTATAAACGTGAGTGGCTTCGAGTTGGGAGAAGGAAGCTTGAAGACTTCTGATATTGTTGCACCAACCCTCAAGTTCAAGAGCAGATAGTTCAGCCTGTCCATTAAACTAGTTGATGATAGCTGAAGAGTCACCTCGGATGTGCAAATACGAAAGCCCAATTCATTTAGAAAAAAGCCAGCAATACCCAGAGTGCAAGGAGTTCTGCACGGGTGTTGGTACTTTAGCCGCATCCCATCTTAATACAATAAAAATTATCCTTGCTTATCATTAGATGAACACCAGTACCTCCAATTATGTTTCCAGAGGCCCCATCAAAAAAACCTATAGGGTATACCAAGCCCTAATTCATACCTCTCAAGTTCCTGTTGTGTTTGGAACGTACAATTACCTTATGAAACTGAAGCTGCTCCAAGATGCTGAAAATGGTCACTTTTATAACAGGTTTACGATCCTCAAAAACAAATTTATTCCTGGAGAGCCAGATGTTCCAAGCTATAAGTAGAGGGAGACATAACAACTCTTTTTCTTTACTCACCCAATTTTCCCAATTGAGCCTGAAGGAAGATTCATTCCAATAAATAGGACGATGCAGGGCCAAACTGAGTTCCACCATAATATTTTTCAAGAATCTATAGTCAAAGAAGAGGTGATCCACTGATTCGGCCCCTGAGAAGCACAAGCAACAATAATTTGGGCCAACCCAGCCTTTTTTACACAAAGAATCCCAACTGTTGATACAATTGGAGAAACAGAGCCATGCAAAACAGATAACCTTAAGTGGCAGGTTGAATTTCTAGATTTTGACTAGTGTGTTGTCTGAAAGATCTGGAATGGAGCTAGACACAATCAGTTCATATGTCAGATGTGCAGTCACCTTCCCCGACTGCATGTTGAACATCCAAACCAGTGAGTCAAGATTGCTACACAAATGTATACAGCCATGGGAGAGTCCTTTGATGTAATTTGTCCATATCTCCTTCCAAGAGCCGTCAAGGTCAAGGTCTATGGCTGTGAACCAATATTGATTCCCATAGTTTGAGATATGTGCATCATGGAGTGTAGTAATGCCATATTCTTCCAAGTAGCTATGAACCTCCTCCGAAAGAACGAAATTGGAATTTAAGCCAACAATTGGATCAACACCTATCCTTATGTTGCGTCCATTGCCCACTTTCCATCCTAAATGACAAGTGATCTAGGACAGCGCTCTAAAAAAGCCATTCCATATGAAAGAAGTGCCTTGGACCTTAAACTCTTTGCATCTAAGCCATGCATCAATAGTCCAATCCCTAAGATATTTGTACTTGACAATGAGAGACCAGAATCCCTCCCCAATCAGTACAAGCCAAAAACTCTTTAGCCTAAGGGTTATGCTAAACCAATCCAAATTTTTGATGTTCCAACCTCCACGGTCATAGGGTCTGGATATCGTTTACCAGTCCACTAGGTGTGATCTATGGTTCCCATAAGTATTTCCCCAAAGGAAGTTAAAGATGGAACTTTTGAGATAGTTCATTATAGATTTTAGCATTCGGGCTAAAGATAGCCAATAAACCGCCAACCCCATGAGAACTGATTTGACCAAGATCAGTCTTCCACCAAGTGAGAGTAGTCTATAAGTCCAGTTGCTAATTCTTTGGTCAAATTTTTTAATAAGCCGCCTCCAGTCATTGACATTGTATCCCAATGGTTTCATATAGAAGTTGAGATATTTGAAACCTACTGAAAGAGGTTCCATCTTATAAGGTAAAAAAGATGCAATGTTATACTTGGTGAGATCATCAATAGCATTGTAAAGAAAAGAAGACTTTTCCAGACTAATTTGCATGCCCGTTGCAGAACAGAACAAATCAAGAAGTTGTTTGTAATGCTTCCATTCATTGACAATACCCTCACCAAATAATATAACATCATCTACAAAAAGTAAGTGTGTGAGGTATAGAGAGGATGTGACCTTGACACCAGTAATGTTCCCTCTTTGCTGAGCATCTTGTATAAGCAAAATTAGACTTTCTATGATCAATATAAAAAGTAGAGGAGAGAGAGGGAATCCCTGTCTAATTCCCCTCGAAACTGGAAAGAATCTAGAAGGGGTGCCATTCACAAGGACTACAAAGTTAGAGGATTCCACACAACCTAAAATCCAGTTTACTGCAATAGTCGGTAAACCAATCTATAAGAGGACAAGTCGGAGAAAGGTCTAGTTCACTCTATCAAAGGCCTTTACCAGGTCTAGTTTCAGGATCATGACTTGTTTTTTTTCAACCTTAATGGAATGCATAACTTCTTGAACAATACCAATAGGCTCTATGATCTGTCTATTATGTAAAAAACCAAATTGATTTCTAGAGATGGCTCTATCCAATATAGGTTTAATTCTAATAGCATCGAGTTTAGAGAAGACCTTATAAACTAAATTGCACAGGGAGATTGGTCTGACGTTTGCAAAGGAGGTAGGATTATCACATTTAGGGATAAGTGTAATGAATGTTGAATTAAGAGCACTAGAAACCCTACCCTCAGCCCTGGACTGTGAGACAACATTAAGGATATCAAGGCCAACAAGATCAAAAAAGTGGAGGTAAAATTCAACCGGCCAACCATTCGGGCCACGACTCTTGTCCTTTTTGAAAGTCTTGAGGACCCCTTCAATCTTAGAGAGTGAGAAGTCAGACATAAAAGAAGCTTTGTCATCCTCAGTGAGATAGGATGGAAAAAGTCTAATAACCTTGAGCTGATCCTCATTGTTGATGGAACCATCATCAGTGAAGAGAGTAGAGAAATGAGAAGCTCCCATTTCCTTGAGTTGAGATTCATCATCAATCAATGTACCCTGATGGTTCTGTAACCCCCAAATAACTTTCGAGTTTCTCCTCGCAGATGCATAGGAGTGGAAAATTTTTGTGTTAGCATCCCCTTCATTTAACCAGTCCAACTTGCTCTTGAGCTTCCAAGTAAGGATTTCATGTGCCAATAGAGAATCCTTACGAGTTTTCAGCTGTGTAAGTTGGGAAGCTTCAAAGGAAGACAAAATACCAGAGGTCTGGACAGTGAGAAGTTTTTTAATGGAAAATTCAACTTCCTTTGATTCCATCACTTTACTCAACTTCATGTTACTTTCCCAGACTTTCACTTTATCCTTGAGTCGATGGAGTTTAGTGGTAAGAACCGACATGGGGTCTAGAAGTGGGCAAACCAGAGCAATCTAGGAGGACTAGACAATATCAATGAACTGTTGCTCCTGGAACCATGCCCTATTGAACTTAAAAGGGTAGAGATGACAGTGCTTAGAGTATTTCCATTCAAGACAGATAGGATAATGATCTGAAATCTCAGTGGGATGGATCCAGGACTTGTAGTTGTTGAGGGCAGGGAGAGTGAGCTTAGAAGCCAAAAATCTATCAAGAAGTTTATTGACACCTTCTGTACCAGACCTACCATTTCTCCAGGTAGGACCTAGATGTTGTGGGGCAAGGTCAACCATTTTGGTAGTATCCAAAAGATGTGTGAAATAATGTACCATGTGATTTAAACGGGCCTTGTTTCCCCAAATATCCGAGTCAGAAAGGGTAAAGTTCAGGTCACCTGCCAGAATCAGGTTAGGATAATAAAAAATACCACCGACAAATACATTATTCCAGAATGAGGTTTTGTTTGCATAAGGTCCATAACAGTTTACAATGGAGAACACAAAGTCACAGCCTTTGAGTCTGGCCTTAATTAGAATACCAACATAGGAGTGAAAGGCCTTACAGTGAGAAAAACGAGGGTTCTATCCAGTAAGAAGACCCCTAGAGAGGCCATGAGAGTCCAAAGCACAAAATTCCCAACCCAGTTTTAACTTGGAGAAGTGGAGAAGGGCAGAGTAGTGATCACACATAGTTTCTTGAATCAGTATGATGTTAGAATTGAGGGAGGACAAGAGTAATCTGAGGGATTTTCTTTTGGTGAGCCCCCCGAAACCATGAATATTCATGGATATGATCCTCATGGGTCAACTTGAGAGTTAGGTGACGATTCTCTAAGTTCCTATGGAGAGTTTAAGGATCTAGCAACTGCTTTAATACGGGCGGAGAGTGGAGTATGAAGTCCAGAAGTACAAGATTCCTCGGCAGTTTTGTTCCTCCTAGACTTCCTGATTGTAACATTCTGGAATATGATAGAATCTAAGGGGAGAGTAGAGGGAGAGATAGGGGATTTGTCAGTAAAAATATCCAATGACTTCAGAAGAGAGGGATCCAAAAAGGAGAGTGAAGTGGTAGGACTAAGAGGATCAGTAGTAGTGCCAGGTGCAGTGTTTCTCTAGAGTGGAGGGAACTCCTCCAGTGTAAAGGGAGGAGGAGACATTAAGGCATGGTTAGGCTGAATAGGAGTGAGAACAGGTTCCAGTAATGGCGGATCAGCTATGGGGTCAACAATAGGTGAGGGAACAGTAGTCAAGGTTCGGGATTCTGTGGAAACTGGAGTTATTGACACCGGGATGTAAGGATCCCCTGTGGAAGTCAGGGTTGAAGTTGCTTTAGCCAGAGTTTCAATATCTTGTATGTACTGTAGCTTGCCTTTAGTTAGGTCACCAAAGGAGGTCTGAGAAGAAGAGTCATAGGGGCCAGGAGGAGCGGGGGAATCAGAAGTATCGATAGGGTAAGACCCGTCGACAGGGAATATGGGCTCAAGTTTCGACTTAGAGAAACCAAGTTTTAAAGGCAAGCCATGTCTAAGAGAAGTACAATTGTGTTTCAAGTGGCCTGTATCATGACAGTGGTTACATCTAAATATAACATTCAGATAATCTAATATTTGTTTTATAACCAAGCTGCCACGGTCAATTTCAATCTTTGGCAGAATACCCTTGGATACATCTAACTCCACCAGAACCCTAGCCATTCTCTTCTCAAATATCTAGTGGAAATATTTTTCCAGGGCTACAAATTTCTCAAGTGAGTTTGCAATGCCAATCAGGAAGTCTTTGTTCCATAGAGGGAAGGGAAGAGCCGTCATCAAGACCCAAAGGTGTCTTTTGACGACTCTTTCTTTGAGCGGATCAAACTTCGCATGCCAACGACTGAGTACCAGGGAGCCATTCCCAATAGTCCAGAGAGAGTTAAGGATGTGGGTTGCATCCGAATCATCTATAAAGACAATGACCAACCATCGATTGGAAATGAGGATAATGGTAGGGGTATAGTTGAGGATAGGTTTCCAAGGAGCCATGGCCCAAGAAACCCATTCTTCCTTGTTCATGATGCAGTATTCTAAATGACCTATCAATGCCCTACGAAAAAGTTTGGAAACCCTCTCAAGCATCACATCCCTTCCCATAACAAAACGACCCTTCGAGTCAAGGGCTTTCAGGATTTTAGCTTTTCGACATTGGTGGTGCCGAGAAGAGCATTCAAAACCTCCAGAGGGACCACAAGGAGGACATAGCTCTAGAGACTCCATGCTCGCAACAGTCAGGACAGTCCAAAAAAAAAGGGGTCAAGCCGCCTTCCACAAAAGGTAAACAAGATAAGGGTCCACAATCCTTGGCGATCAGAAGCAAAAAAAGCCCCAAAGGGAGGGCAGAGGGGGTGAAAACACCGATACCAAGGTACACCCGACAAAGACACGAAACGTATTAATCCCCAGCAGGGAGCTAGACCCGACAAGACTAAGAAAAAACAGAAAAAGAAAGTCCTAGAGACCCGCCAACAAAATCAGTAAACTTCCCACTTTTTTAGCATGGTTGGTACTAACCCTCACGAAAGGGTGGAATCCATGTTGGGTTAAAACCCATATACCGACCAAAGCAAAGTAAAAAAAAACTGTGAATAATAAATAAATCGAGAGGAGAAAAAACAGTCAGAGCATGTACCTTTAAGTCTGGGTTCAAGGAGGACCACTAGGCCATCAAACCACATCAATACACAAAGGTCACCACAGCAAATACGACCACCTCAGTCATCATCAATAAAGGGGGTAGATGCCGCAAACTATGACTCCCTGGTCAAGCCATGCAAGATTCCAGATACAGTAAAAAGTTGGCAGAATCTTGTGGAAGCTGTCGCAGTTAGAGGAGAGGTTAAGAGCTTCTAAGAGTCTGATACAATAACCACTGTAATGTGGGTATACTACTGACAGAACCAAAGCATTCATGAGACCCTCGAAGCAGCCATGAGACCCTCCGCCATTAGTCTCTAGGGTTAGGAGATGAAAACCGGTCAACCCGACAGATAGAATTGTAAAGACGTTGGTTCTTGGCTCTAGTAAAGCTAAAGACAAAAAACCAAACCACTGGACGAATAGAATTATAAGGCTGTGTAGATATTATTATCGTTATTTTCTCTTTTGTTTGAATGTGCTTTCATGTTTATATAAACATTTAATAATTTTATTCAGTTCTGGTTCAAGAATTCGGTCTTTTAAGCTGTATATATATTTCAAGTGATAAATAAAGATTTTATTCAATTCTAGTTCAAGAATTCAATCTTTCGAGCCGTCTTTGTATAAGTAGTACATTGTTGCGTCAAATCGGATTTACTAGGGGTTTTAATAGACTTTTCCTTTCAAAAAAGTAATCTCACAAAAAGAACAAAAAAATTTCTACAATTAAGTCTCTTCATTGTTGTTTACCCAGAGTGAAGTTTGATATTAAAGCATGCTCTAAAGTTGGAAGCATGTGTTAGTGGCCATAGATCAATAAAACCTAAATATCACTTCTTTCAATACGTCTTAACATTTTGAATTTGTAAATTACAATGGATGTGATTTTTAATTATTCTAAGATGTTAAAAAAGAAATCTATTTTGCTAATATATTAGATTTAAGAATTAATTAATTAACAATATATCCAGATTTTTAAGAAAATAGTTATAATTTTGTAAAAAGTTAAAATGCAAACGGTTTGAATATAAGGGGAAGTGGGCAACTTTCCAGAAATGCAGAAACATATACTATTGAAAATTTTGGACTTTACACTTCCCAACTTTAGATTTATATAAATTTAGAATTTATTAAATATTAAAAGGTATTATATTAAAAATAAATTTAATTATATTTTTAAGTTTATATAGATTTAAAATTTATTAAATATTGAAAGGGGTGCTTGCACGAAGTTGGTTCCATAGAGAATCCATGAGGCAATACTATTCCGATGGTTTGAGCTATGAAGACATCAAAAACCTAAAGATAACCAATGACCAATTGTTTTCATTATTCCGAGACCCTAGCACCGGATTGGTTCCACCCACGAGTCGAGTACACATTTCCATAGACTAGTGCGTGGAACCAAATGTGAAAGCCAATTGGATGGATCGTTGGTACATGGTCTTTGATGAAGACCCTCATGGGAATAGAGACATCCCATTTTATTTCCTGAGGAAGTTGTATGCTGAATTTATCTTGGGGAAGCATGTGAACTATTTCGATATTTTAGACTTCCAAGGTGTGGGTCATGGGATGCCCCAAGATAGGGAAGGGGCTAGGACTGATCCTAACCATGTGCCACGCCCTCCACGCACACCAAAACCCCCTCGAGTATATCCTTATGCCCGTCCTATGATTGATTATACACAGGAGGCGTTCTTCGACTTGGCAGATACATTATTTCAACATGGGACTGTTGTCCAAGGCAATGTAGGCCAAGGGGTTGGCACTTCTGAGGCCGGGCCATCACACACGAAGGATCCATCTACAGATCGCACTGGAGACGCAGAGCATTTAGAGCATCATTTTGTTCCACACCCTTGCACAACATGTGGAGGCATATGCTATGAGCCTACTTCAGAGTTCCGTGACGACGGATTTCTTCGATTTGTAAGTAAAACTCGTTATTTTCATATTATATTTTGTTTTATATCACAATTTTCAATTGTTTTGTAATTTATTTCTATTTAATTATCTAACAAATTATGTTCGCCGATACAACTAGTGTCCCATGACACCCCATAATCGCATAGTTCACCGATTGATGTTGATAACATTGATGCAGCGGTCAATGCTGCATATGGTTTTGGTTCTTCACCATTAGCTATAAGAAATTTACTTTTTAATTTGTCATCGTTATTAACATATTTATAATAGAGATTGCAACATTCAATACATCCTAATCTGGATACAATATGTTTTATCTAGGGTGAGCAGGATGAGTTTGTGGAATCCCAACCAAGCCCCTCTTATGCAGAGGAAGATTCCTAGACGCAGGTATTATTTTAATTATGCTTTTAATAATTCAACATGTATGCTTTTAATTTTTACAATTTTTCTAATTGTATCTTTATGTTTTGTTACGTAGCATGATATCTTGATGGATGACCCGCCTCTTCCCCCCTCCCAGGTACATGCATGTTTCGCTTTCTTTGAAAAAATCATTTTTCGTCCATGTTGTATATGTCTCATTTTCTTTGTATTATCTGACATTGACATATGTTACTTTATGAAGGCATCTATAGAGCTAGTGGTGCTTGATGAGCACCAAATTGAGGTTGTTGGCGACCTACCTCTCCCCCCTGCCAGGTACATGTATGTTTCGCTTTCTTTAAAAACATTATTTTCCATCCATGTAGTATATATGTCTCGTTTTATTTTTATTATCTGACATTGACATATGTTACTTTATGCAGGCTTCTAGTGAGGCACCGATGCTTGAAGAGAACCAAATGGGTGACCCACCTCTAACCCATGAGCAAGTATGTTTATGTATCGCTTTCTTTTAATTGTGATTTTAATGATTCAAAATGTAATTTTTTAATTTTTTGAAATTGTCTAATTGTATCTTTATCCTTTTGTACGTAGAAACGTGATTTTGATTATGATGTCCAACAAGTGACCTTGTTCACTAATGCATGTAGAAATCCTTTTAGCCCGTTGACAGTTGTTCGACCCACTGGTTACACACCTCCTCACGTCCCCCAAGTATATTTATATATTGCTTATCTTGCTTATATTTCTTTTTGTGCATGCAAGTATCTTTTTCCTTGTTGCCCCCGTTGATATGCCGACATTGACATATATATTATTTTATGCAGTTTGATAGTGGTGAGTAGTTATTGAAGAGTACCTAATCGGGGTCGTCGTTCACCCACCTCTCCCCCCCCAAGGTACATGTATGTCTCACTTTCTTTGAAAAAGTCATTGTCCCTCCATGTAGTATAATTTTATCTGTACATGCAAGTATGTTTTTCGTGAACCCATTGATATGCTAACATTGACATATATATTATTTAATGCAGCTTGATAGTGAGCAAGTGGTGCTTGAAGAGCACCCAATCAGGGTCATTTCTCACCCACCTCTCCCCCCCGCAATGTACATGTATGTCTCGATTTCTTTGAAAAATTCATTGTCCCTCCATGTAATATAGTTTTATTTGTACATGCAACTATGTTTTTCATGCACCCATTGATTTGTTGACATTGACATATATATATATTTTTATGCAGCTTGATAGTGAGCAAGTGGTGCTTGAAGAGCACCCAATCGAGCCGAGCACCCAATCGAGGTCGCTGCTAGTGAGGCACCACGACCCACCATTACTTACTCACATACAGTAAGTAAAAATGTTATATTGGTTTGGAATTTGAACAAATGTACGTAGAATTTTTATAGGTTGGTAAACTAACTTACAAATTTTGGTTTTTCTGCAGTCTCCGCTAATGCGACTTGTCCCTCTTGTTCAACGTTGGGGATCACCACTGAGCAGCCGGAAGAGAAAGCTAGACTTCTCAAAAGACATTGAAAGTGACAGTAAAAGGGGGGATAAATAGAATAAATGTATAGGGGGGATACATACATGTAAATTTTTGTTTGTATACACATGGATGTACATTTTGATCCACTATTTTGTATTATGGCCATGTGCACATATATGATATAAAGCAAGGTTCAAATTTATACATATATGGTTGACTTGATTTTGGAACATGATATGTGTGGTTCACCTATGTGATATTATGATATGTGTGGTTCACCTATGTGATATTATGATATGTGTGGTTCACCTGTGTGATAGTATGAATTTCCAATACTTAAAGGAAGAATTTATGACTCACCCAACTAAGATCAAGTAACGATTAAGTAAGTCATGGGAGATAATCACTAGACACCCTAACCATAACCATACCATACAACTACCTAAATTCAACTATCATCAACTTTTTAACATTATGGCTATCCTCAACTTTTTAACATCATAACCATACCATACACTACCTAAATTCCATACACTAACATCATAACATCATACATGTGTTTCTACTTCTAAGTCATGCATGCATGTGAACTATACCGTACCATACCATACCATATCATACCCTACAATACCCTATGATACTAACATCAAACCATACTAACATACCATACCATACTAATATACCATACCATACCCTACAATACTAACATACCATAACATAACATGTACCATAACATACTAACATCATACCATACTAACATACAATACCATACTAATATACCATGTACCATACCCTACAATACCCTATGATACTAACAGATCATACCATACTAACTACCTAATATACCATATCATACTAACTGTACATGTGTTTATAGTTCCATCTCATAACTTGTAAAGAGGTCACTAAAACCTAGTTCCATCTCATAACTTCTCAACCCTAGTGATAGCATGCAATTTGTAGTTCATGAAACCCTAGTTGATTTTCAATTTGTACATGTACATGTGTTTATAGTTCCATCTCTTAACTTGTAAAGAGGTCACTAAACTGTAGTTCCATCTCATAACTTCTCAACCCTAGTGATAGCATGCAATTGTAGTTCATGAAACCCTAGTTGGTTTTCAATTTGTTCATGTACATGTGTTTCTACTTCCATCTCATAACTTGTAAAAAGATCAGAAAACCCTAGTTCCATCTCATAACTTCTCAACCCTAGTGATAGCATGCAATTTGTAGTTCATGAAACCCTAGTTGGTTTTCAATTTGTACATGTACATGTATTTCTAGTTCCATCTCATAACTTGTAAAGAAGTCACTAAACCCTAGTTCCATCTCATAACTTCTCAACCCTAGTGATAGCATCATTAGAGGAATTTTGGGGTCTAAAATGGGCCTCCTAAGGAAAATAATAAAATAATAGTTAAAATAATAAAATAATATTGATTAATTTTGGAGGAAGAAAGAAAAAAACTACTTTTTGTGTTCGTATTTTCGACATATCTCCCTATGTTTTTACTCAAATTTCGATCGGGAGAGCTCGTTCGATGCAGAATTTGATTCCGCATCCAATGAGTACCCACACTGCATACTTTTGATAGACCCCGCTACCCCAAAAACAAGAAATACCTGAAAAAACGTGATGATGATGTCATCATCATGTTTTTTCAGGTATTTCTTGTTTTTGGGGTAGCGGGATCAAAAGTATGCAGTGTGGGTAATCATTGGATGCGGAATCAAATTCCGCATCAAAGGAGCTCTCCCGATCGAAATTTGAGTAAAAACACAATGAGATATGTCGAAAATACGAACAAAAAAAGTAGTTTTTTTAAATGACAAATATGTCAATTCAACCATTATGGTTAACTTATTTTATTGAAATTCTATTGGTTCTTGAATTCCAACTCACAAAAACTTATTTTGGCACGTTTTCTTATAAG
>LPNX010881873.1:87932-143441 GCA_001517045.1 Pseudotsuga menziesii
TTGTTGTTCATGAAACCCTAGTTGGTTTTCAATTTGTACATGTACATGTGTTTCCAGTTCCATCTCACAACTTGTAAAGAGGTCACTAAACCCTAGTTCCATCTCATAACTTCTGAACCCTAGTGATAGCATGCAATTTGTAGTTCATGAAACCCTACTTGGTTTTCAATTCGTACATGTACAAGTGTTTCTACTTCCATCTCACAACTTGTAAAGAGGTCACTAAACCCTAGTTCCATCTCATAACTTCTCAACCCTAGTGATAGCATGCAATTTGTAGTTCATGAAACCCTAGTTGGTTTTCAATTTGTACATGTACATGTGTCTCTACTTCCATCTCACAACTTGTAAAGAGGTCAGAAAACCCTAGTTCCATCTCATAACTTCTCAACCCTGGTTGGTTTTCAATTTGTTCATGAAACCCTATTTGGTTTTCAATTTGTTCATGTACATGTGTTTCTACTTCCATCTCACAACTTGTAAAGAGGTTAGAAAACCCTAGTTCCATCTCATAACTTCTCAACCCTAGTGGTAGCATGCAATTTGTTGTTCATGAAACCCTAGTTGGTTTTCAATTTGTACATGTACATGTGTTTCTAGTTCCATCTCATAACTTGTAAAGAGGTCACTAAACCCCAGTTCCATCTCATAACTTCTCAACCCTAGTGATAGCATGCAATTTGTTGTTCATGGAACCCTAGTTGGTTTTCAATTTGTACATGTACATGTGTTTGTACTTCCATCTCACAACTTGTAAAGAGGTCATTAAACCCTAGTTCCATCTCATAACTTATCAACCCTAGTGATAGCATGCAATTCGTAGTTCATGAAACCCTAGTTGGTTTTCAATTTGTACATGTACATGTGTTTCTACTTCCATCTCACAACTTGTAAAGAGGTCACTAAAACCTAGTTCCATCTCATAACTTATCAACCCTAGTGATAGCATGCAATTCGTAGTTCATGAAACCCTAGTTGGTTTTCAATTTGTACATGTACATGTGTTTCTACTTCCATCTCATAACTTGTAAAGAGGTCACTAAACCCTAGTTCCATCTCATAACTTCTCAACCCTAGTGATAGCATGCAATTTGTAGTTCATGAAACCCTAGTTGGTAGGTCTGCTTGGCACTCCTCCATGATTCTACTTCCATCTCATAACTTGTAAAGAGGTCACTAAACCCTAGTTCCATCTCATAACTTGTCAACCCCAGTAAGCATGCAATTTGTAGTTCATGAAACCCTAGTTGGTTTTCAATTTGTACATGTACACATATTTCTAGTTCCATCTCATAACTTGTAAAGAGGTCACTAAACCCTAGTTCCATCTCATAACTTCTCAACCCTAGTGATAGCATGCAATTTGTAGTTCATGAAATCCTAGTTGGTTTTCAATTTGTTCATGTACATGTGCTTCTACTTCCATCTCATAACTTGTAAAGAGGTCAGAAAACCCTAGTTCCATCTCATAACTTGTAAAGAGGTCACTAAACCCTAGTTCCATCTCATAACTTCTCAACCCTAGTGATAGCATGCAATTTGTAGTTCGTGAAACCCTAGTTGGTTTTCAATTTGTTCATGTACATGTGTTTCTACTTCCATCTCATAACTTGTAAAGAGGTAAGAAAACCCTAGTTCCATCTCATAACTTGTAAAGAGGTCACTGAATCCTAGTTCCATCTCATAACTTCTCAACCCTAGTGATAGCATGCAATTTTTAGTTCATGAAATCTTAGTTGGTTTTCAATTTGTACATCTACATGTGTTTCTACTTCCATCTCATAACTTGTAAAGAGGTCATAAAACCCTAGTTCCATATCATAATTTGTCAACCCTAGTGATATAATGCAATTTGTAGTTCATGAAACCCTAGTTGGTTTTCAATTTGTACATGTACATGTGTTTATAGTTCCATCTCATAACTTGTAAAGCTGACCCACCAATTCAAGATTTGCATTAAAGGAAACTGATCAAAACCCTAGTTTACTAAATCAATGCACAATGAAGTCACTGGTCCTTGAAAACACGAGGGAGAGGGCCACCTAGAGGTAATCGCATGCTAGGAGACCAATGGAGTCAATGGGGTTCTTCGGTCCGACCTCCAGTTTTCGAGTTATGTCTAGTTGAAAGTCACATGAAAATGTCGTTCAGGGACACTTGGTGACTTTCGGTCTGGGAGCGAAAAACCAAACGGAGCAGAAAAATTGCATGTCGTTGGCTCGTGCAAGTCTGTATGGGCAAGGCCGATATGGGAACCCTACCAACACAACCACGGTCGAGGGTTTTCATGTGTTGATCCACCAATGAAATAGTTGCAAGAGTTGACCCAGCAATGTAATTAAATGTACATTAATATAAAAAACATCAAAAAAAGTAAATTTCAACAACTCGAGAGCATGTTATTTTTTTATTTCTATTTGTTGGTGTCTAAAGACACTGTTTTGTTCTTGGCGCCTCCAATGTGCCATAGATGGTGTTTGTATCCTAGGCACACAAAAGGCTAAACATTAGTACTCTCATAAGAAAATAAAGAGAACCCAATGAAAATGTACAAACATGATTTATAGATAACTCACCTGAGGTTGTACGATCGTGTTTATAGTGTCCAGTATCCTCTGAATAATATTGTCTATGAATGGTATCCGTCAATCATAGGTTTATTACATTGAGAATAAAATAAAGATAAATAATTGAAATTGTGCTTCAGCATGCACTTTAAAGGTTGAATAATGCACCTGACAATGCACTCATACGAGTAGGCCATCTGGATCATCTCTGCTGCCGATGGTGTCCGTCAATCTTTCGTTCTCTATATGAGGTAGCAAGTATCGTACATGTTACCTATTTTTGTGACCAAGTGTGCGTATCTTGATGGTTATACCAACTACTAGGTCGGTGAAGTGGTATACAATAGCTCCTGGTCTATAATCCTGATATGCATACCCACCCTTCCTTTTTCTGTTGTGCTGCAAGTGTCAAGTACTCCCCTTTTATTACCATCGAGCCAGTTGGGAATTCAATATTTTCATCATCTATAACAGGTTCAAGAATGGTTTGTTTCCCCTCTAAGCAATGTGGCAACCAATAGTCAGAACCCCATTCATTATTTTTTGGGGCAACCACTGCATATTTCTAACCTGTGAAAGGAAATAGGTCGAGTTAACAATACATTGTTTAAATAAGATATTGCATTTCTAATTTCTACATAAATTAAATTCTACTTAGGTTGAGTTAACAATACATAAATTAAATTTCTAATTTAGGTACTACTAATTTACTTTTTTGTACCTACTTGTATGAGATCTGATATGTGATCATAGTCTATAGAAATATGTGTCTGATCATCTTCCAAATGGTCTATTTCATTAACCCCCTTGAAATTGGTGCCAAGCGTCACTCGATCCCATGTATAAACTGTATTTGTATACTCACAATCATCCCATTCATTGCGTGGGCACTCTCCTAATTTGGACTTCTAACAGCTTCTTCTCTCTCCCTCCTCCACACGTGTGAGTCGTACTTCGTTGTTGCACTTGTTTTTGAGGTTGGCGTACCCTATTGCTTGTTTGAGGTGGGTGTCGCTACTGTTGTTGACTGTTGGGAGGGTGTCGTGGGCTACTTGTTGGGATGCTACCCTTTTTAGGATGTCGTACCCTATTGCTTGTCTAAGGTGGGTGTCAATTTTGTTGTTGACTGTTGGGAGGGTGTTGTGGGTTGCTTGTTGGGATGCTACCTGTGGTGTGGGATATTTGTTGGGTTACTGCCCGTGGGTGTCCTGTTTGTGTAGGACGTTGCCCTTGTTGGGCTATTAGAGCAGGTCGCTGCCTTGTGTGTGGACTGTTTAAGTGGGCGTTGCCCTGTTTGAGGTGTGTTGAGCAGGTCGTTGCCTATTTGAAACTTGTTGACCAAGCCACTGCCTTGTTTGTAGGTTGTTGAGTAGGCCGCATCCCATTTGTGGATTGTTTGTTGAGCCACTACATGTGCATGGGTTGTTAGTGTGGGCCACAACCTGTGTGAGGATTGTTTGAATGGGTTGTTGGCTGCGTGGACTTGTTGGTTGTCATGGTTAACATCTTGAGGTTGATCTCTTGGATGCTTGGGCTTCCTCTTATTGGTTTAGTTTGATGAGTTTCCTATTGCATTGTCACTTGAGTGTCATGACTATTGTAGCTTCTATTGTACTTGTCTAAACCTATCCTACATCACTTTAGTGTATGGGCCACTACTTGTGTATGGGTTGTTAGTGTGTGCCACAACCTACGTGAGGACTATTTGAATGGGTCGTTGGCTGGGTGGACTTGTTGGTTGTCTTGGTTAACATCTTGAGGTTGATCTCTTGGATACTTGGGCTTCCTCTGATTGGTTTAGTTTGATGAGTTTCCTATTGCATTGTCGCTTGAGTGTCTTGGTTGTTGTAGCGTCTACTATACTTGTCTAACCCTATCCTACAACAATTTATCTCTCTCTCTCTCTCTCTCTCTCTCTCTCTCTCTCTCTCTCTCTCTCAAGTGTGTGATTACCCTCATATAAGGGTCACTTACTTGTTCCTTTCGTTGACTTGCCTCTGAGAAGCGAGATTTGATATGAAAGTAAATTCTGAGTATAAGGAAGGTCCAGCCCAATCCAACTCATCAGATAAGTTATCAAATCTAATTTTTGTTTATTAGTTAGATTTATTTATTGTTGTCCTATTGTTCATGATTTTATTTCAAAATTATTGTTTATGACCTCACTGTGTATCACTGCAGTTGTTAAATTTATGTTTCAAATCCTAACTTTAACACAGTGATCCTTAGTGAGTGTTAAAGTTGAAAGAGATGAAAATTATACTTTTCATTGACTAGATTTTTCTATTGATGTACCTTTACTTCAGCATTATTTTATAGTTTAGATTTGCATTGAAGTACAAGTTTGTGTTTTTTAATGAAAAAGCCCTAATTTTAACACCGTTCTTAGATTAAGTTCCCAAGGCATTTTAGTATGGAGAGGACGCTACCAAAACATGGGAAATGGAAATTGTCTAGGTCGCTGAAAATGATGACATAATAGACTGATTTCAAATTCCATTACTAGTTTTCATTTAGAACTTGTAAATCAAAGAAATAAAGCCTTAATCATAGTCAATTGAAGAAATGGGAAAAGGAAGAGAAACATGGATTTGCCTTGTATCCATCTAAAGCACTTTGAACAAGTTGTGATATCTTCACAAAAACCTCCTCTTGTTCAGCTTCTGGTCCAAATACTTTATCACTGCTAAATTAATGTTTTTGTCCTGCCAAATAGAGCAAACATGTCATAATAATAGGATACTTATTTCAAATACTTGTACTAAAAGAACATTGATAACAAGCAAGCAACCTTCAAGTGAGAATCCATATGAGAAGATTCTATCAGTTATCGTGATACCAACGCTTGATATATTAGTGTGGACTCATGGAGTTTACCTGGACCCTGTATTAGATCAATGCTTCGGCCAACAAGGTCAGCTGATGTAGGATACTACACAATTGATGACTCTAGACTTATGCATTCATCTTCTGGCAAACTTGGCCTCACTCTACAAAAGACCTTGATATTTCCTTTAATTTCCTGAAAAGTCAAGCACATTAGATTGATATAGAAGAAACATGAAGATAATTGTAAAATAGGTCAAAAATATATGCTTGCAAATTACCACAATAGTGTTGTGCAACTTTCTTCTTAGAAGCTCTCCTTCAAAATTTTTAAGTTCGGCTTCTTCAAGGTGTTTTTGCAACACTTCAATTGTTTTCTTTTTGTTCACCATCTATTGCTCTGTGCTGTAAGGCAGATGACTCTGCTATCTACATGCATAACTATATTATGACTAGGCTACATCCATTTCATCATAACTAAAATGAAATTCCTTATTCAGAATACGAAGTATTTCAAACTATATTTTGTAAATGTCTTGAACGTTATCTTACCTCTAGCTTTTGATTTGCAATTTCAAGCTTCAGGCATAAGTTTCTTATATGTTCATTCTGGGAGGAAAAACTTTCCTGCAGAATAAAACCATTATTGTTTAGATATGTCATTTGCTGATGATGAAAAACACCAACTTTTAGAGTCATAAATGTCATCAGTTCACCCCATACGCTTTCCTCGAAAGCCGTTGTTTTAGTAGCAAGTTGTTCAAGCTCTGCAGCGGACTTCCTAGTGCATTTCCCTGTATCTTGCAACCTCAGATGTCAAATACTGAACTTGTGCAGTCTGTTGATCTCTATCATCTGTAGCTCGTTGAAGATTGGCATGAAGACGATCAATCTCTTCCATAAATGCCTTTTTTTGCTTTAGTGTTTCCTGCTGGGTGGCCTGGAATACCAGAGAACGTCATTTGCTACACTTCTTGAAGCATGACATTTAAAAGACAATTTGGCAATAAATTATTAAATCATTAGCAAAGAGGAACCTAGGATATCTTTCATGATTAATCTTCATATGACATAAAGTCGGCTAACATGAAAAAATCCTTTCATTTAAGAACATTCTAAACACTTGCAAAGAGTAACCAATGTTATCTTTCATGGTTACTCTTTATATGACATAAAGTCAGTTAACATGAAAAAATCCTTTCATATAAGAACATTCTAAAAACCTACCTAATCTACTTAACAGGACACTGTTAGAGGCTCAAACCTACCATGAAGAAGAAAGTGGGGGCAAATATGCACTTGATTTATGCAAGTAAAGGAAGCGCTTACTCAGAAGGGCAGTTAAATAAGTTCTGAAAATATTCATATACAACACAAAGAACAATGATGTTTGAAACCTGTTATCTTTAGTATCCTATGCTGAAAACCAGGGCAAGCACATTTCAAACAATCAAGCAAAACCTCTAAGTGGGTCCTTGTCCAATCTAACCTTCTGTTCACAATATTTTAAAATGAAAATGTGAGTAAAATGCATTCAGTACATGGATTTGTGTAAACATTCAGTTTTTAGGGTATGAAGAATGTTGAATATAATAAATATGAAAGAATATTATAAATTACAAAAAACTCACTCTAGCATTAACTAGCTGTTCCTGAATAGCCGCTGAATGACCTCTCAAACTACTTAAAGTTTCCATTATAGTTGTTTTTTTCTTTCTGAATACGACAAATAGTCTCTGCATTAGATGTAGCATCACTTTGTAGCTTGCCATTGTACTGCTATAAACTGGCATTGTACTGTTGCAATCGCTTATTGATATCCTGAAGAGATGCAACCTGTTTCCATACACATGTTACTCGTTACATTGTAACTATGTATATTCTGTAAATGCTACAAAACTTGAGTGCCCTTAATGCATGAACCAATAGAGTCAAATATAAGTGACTGTACCTGTTCATTTGCACTTGACGCCTCTGTCTGGGCTTTATCAAGCTGCTCAGACAAGTGGCTACTCATTTTTTCAGCTGCTCGACGTGCTTCTATTGTTAGCAAAAAATTTTGATTCTGAAAAATGCGGAATAAAACTCTGAAACAGAATCGAAATAGGAATGCTGAATAGATCATACCTCCAGCCATTGATGCTACTTGACTTGCTGTAGAAGATTTCCCTGTTCCACACAAGTTTGGCTTCCTGTACGGTACTTCCAAGCTCTGCTTTCTCTTTCTTGATGGTGTAAAACTGAAGGGGATTGAGATAGGGAGCTTGGGGACCAAACAAGGGTTTAATAGCCAAGATTCCATCAAGATTATGTTGGCTATGTGTCAACTGTTCCACAAATCTAGGTAGAGAACCCTAGATGGACCACTCCAAAAGCTCCCAACAAGAAAACAGTTTCGAAACTAGAAATCAATTTGAGTGTGTTTGATAACTGAATGAACTGTCGGCAGTTTTGAGAAGCCGTTGAATGTTGGATGCGGATGCGGGAGCTTACATTCTCCCACTTGGTCCATACTTCCAAATTTAATGTCTCATCTTAAAACCTATTGACAATCTGTATTAAGTAATAGATACAAGAATCATGGCGATAAGTCCTCTTATGACAAGTATTACCTTCCATGTATTACTATGTATTTATTGCTATTTTAATTTATGTGGCAACAATTTCTTAATGAATAAACCTTATGTTTATTCTTGGTCCTCATAGGTGAATTTTCTCAAATTAAATTAAGGTGCACATATGTATGAGAAAAACAACACAGTAATTAAGAATTTCATTAAAAATAACATTGTCCATACAATGAGAAACTACATAATGGAACCAAGTCCCATATTCATTACATGATCCTTGAATTTAAACGGTGGCATGCCCTTAGTCAAAGGATCATCAATCATCAACTCAGTGTTGTCATGCTCAATGACCACTTTCTTTTCTTTAACATGTTCCCTTATGGCTAAATACTTAATGTCGATGTGTTTATTTCGACTCCCAATTTTGTTGTTTTTAACCATAAAAACAGCAGCTGAATTGTCGCAATACATTCTCAATGGCTTAGAGATAGAATCGATAATTCTAAGCCCATAAATGAAACTCTTAAGCCATACACCATGTAAAGTAGCCTCAAAACAGGAGACGAACTCGGCTTCCATAGTGGAAGTGGCAATCAAGGTCTGCTTGGCACTCCTCCATGATACAGCTCCACCGGCCATCATAAAAATGTATCCTGATGTTGATTTGCGTGAATCAACACATCCAACAAAGTCAGAATTTGAGTAGCCAATTACTTCCAAATTGTCCGTCTTTCTATACATAAGCATGTAGTCTTTAGTTCCTTGAAGATACATCATTACTTTCTTTGCAGCTCTCCAGTGGTCTATACCTGGATTACTCTGATATCGTCCCAACATTCCCACAACAAATGCAATGTCAGGTCTTGTGCAGACCTGAGCATACATTAGGCTTCCGACAATAGAAGCATATGGAATGTTCTTCATTTGTTCCCTTTCAAGGTCGTTCTTCGGGCATTGGTTCAAATTGAACCTATCACCCTTCACAATGGGAGCTATACTTGGTGAACAATCCTTCATCCGTAATCTCTCTAAAATTTTATTGATATAGGTTTCCTTAGACAAACCTAAGAGGCCTCGAAATCTGTCTCTATGGATCTTAATGCCAATGACATAAGATGCCTCACCCATATCCTTCATATCAAAATGTTTAGAGAGGAATTGTTTCACTTCATGCAACATACCCTTATCATTGGTTGCTAGCAAAACGTCATCCACATATAAAACAAGAAAACAAATTTTACTCCCACTAACTTTCAGGTATATACATTGATCCATAATGTTTTCTTCAAAACCAAAAGAAGAAATTACATTGTGGAATTTCAAATACCATTGGCGGGATGCTTGTTTTAAACCGTATAAGGATTTCTTGAGCTTGCAAACCAATTGTTCACCATCACTAGAGGGGAATCCTTTAGGTTGTTTCATGTAAACCTCCTCCTCTAGATCTCCATTTGGAAAAACCGTTTTCACATCCATTTGATGCAACTCCAAGTTGAAATGGGCTACTAATTCCATAATAACGCTAAAGGAATCTTTCTTAGATATAGGAGAGAAAGTCTACATGTAGTCGATTCCTTCTTTCTGAGTGAATCTTTTAGCAACAAGTCTAGCCTTGTATCTCTCAATGTTTCCCAATGAGTCTTTCTTTGTCTTAAAGACCCATTTACATCCAATGGCTTTTTCACCATTAGGCAACTCGACAAGATCCCAGACTTCGTTACTCTTTATAGAATTCATCTCTTCCTTCATGGCATCGTACCATAATTCTGATTCTTTGCAATTCATGGCTTGTGAAAAGGACTCGGGATCATTTTCGGCTCCAACGTTAAAGTCAGATTCTTGTAGATACACAACATAATCATCAGGAATTGCTGATTTCCTTGGTCTAGTAGATCTTCTTAATGTTGTATCACTATCTTCTTGAGAAGTATGTGGTTCAACTCGTTGTTCAAAAGTTCTTGGAAACTCTTGAACTACCTGATCTACTAGAATGCCGTCAGCAGCTTGTGGAACTTCAACAATTGGTTGTTCAACACCAGTTTGTACTTGAGGGGTGCTATGAACAATAACCAATCTATCACTTGAGGTGGAAGGTTGATATTCTGAATGATCCTTCTCAGAAACTATGTTCCTGGTTAGATCGCTTCCACTGATCAAGTCATTTTCAAGAAATTTTGTATTTCTTGATTCCACAATCCTAGTGCCGTGAGATGGACAATAAAATCTGTAACCTTTAGACCTTTCAGCATATCCAATGAAATACCCACTAATGGTCCTTGGGTCCAGCTTCTTTTCTTGTGGATTATATATTCTCACTTCAGACGGGCATCCCCAAACGCGCATATGTCGCAAACTCGGTTTCCAACCTTTCCATAATTCAAATGGCGTTTTAGGAACGGCCTTCGTTGGAACTCGGTTTAATATATACATTGTCGTCTTAAGTGCTTCAGTCCACAAGGATTTAGGAAGATTGGAGCTGCTAAGCATACTCCGCACCATGTCCAATAAAGTTTGGTTTCTTCTTTCTGCTACACCATTCTGGTCGGGTGAATTAGGCATGGTGTATTGGGCAACAATCCCATGCTCTTGAAGAAATTTTGTGAATGGCCCATGTGCTTGTCCATCTTCTGTGTATCTACCATAATATTCTCCACCTCTATCTGATCTCAGGTGCTTGCCGCATTGTTTCTCTACTTCAGCCTTAAATATCTTAAAGGCATCTAATGCTTCATTCTTTTTATGAAGCATGTAGAGATACATATATCATGAGTAATCATCTATAAAAGAGATGAAGTATCTCTGACCATGTGAGTCCATCTCTGGACTACATATATCAGTATGTATGATCTCTAATATGTCCGAACTCCTATTGGCACCTTTCTTTGACTTGTTGGTCTGCTTTCCTTTTATGCAATCCACACAAGTCTCAAAATCAGTGAAATCCAGAGTATTAAGTACTCCTTCATTTACCAATCTTTTAATTCTTTCTATGGAGATATGACCTAACCTCCGGTGCCATAATTTAGAGGAATCTTCATTAATAACACATCTTTTAGTGCCAGTGTGAACATGCATTGAATCATAAGTGACATTGTTTTGTAAATTAATGCGATAAAGATCATCAGACAAAATACCATTCCCAACATAATCAAATTTATAAAATAAACTGACGGATTTTTCTGAAAAGTTAAAGGAATATCCAAAAGGTACAAGTCTTGAAACTGAAATCAAGTTTCTAGAAAAAATTGGAACATAAAATATCTTTTCTAATTCTAAAACAAAGCCACTACTTAAAGTTAAATAGCATGTTCCTATAGCTTCCACATGCGAGCCCATCTTGTTTCCTGATAAGATGCTTTGCTCACTTCCCACTGGCTTCCTTCAGTTTTGCAAACCCTGCAAGGAATTTGAAATGTGAATTGTTGATCCAGAATCAATCCACCAAGTGTTAATATTGACATTGACCATATTAGATTCATAACAAACAAACGAGATTGCATTACCTTTGTCTGCAAGCCATTTCTGAATTTTTTCGCATTCCTTCTTCATGTGTCCCTTCTTTTTACAGAAGAAACACCTGGAATCCTTCTTAATATTAGCTTGGGGAGGTACTTTACCTTTCCCTTTCTTATTGGCTTGAGATTTTCCCTTCCTATGCATTGCCAGCATTGCACTTTCTCCCAGTTCCATCACCAATCTTTCTTCCTCTTGAACACACATGGTCATGAGTTCATTTATGGACCATTTATCCTTATGTGTGTTGTATGAGATTTTGAAAGGTCCATATTGGTGCGGAAGGATGTTCAGGATGTAGTGCTCCAGGAAAGACTCTGATATTTCAACCTCGAGTTTCTTCAATTGAGCCACAGTGTCCCTCATTTGCATGATGTGCTCGTGCACACCTTTCACACTGGTGAGCCTTAGGGATGAGAACTTCATGATTAGGGTGCTTGCTAGTGCCTTGTCTGAAGTGACGAATTTATCATCAATGGATTTTAGAAAATCTTGGACCCTTTCATGCTAATCAAATGAACCACGAATACCAGCTGAAATCTTAGTCTTAATGAACATCATGCTTAAACGATTAGATCGCTCCCATCGCTCATAAAGCGTGATGTCTGCTGCAGTGCTAGTATTGGTGAGTGCTGGTGGTTCATCTTTCCTAATAGCATAATCTATGTCCATCCATCCCAAATGAAGGAGAATTCTCTCCTTCCAGACCTTATAGTTATCTCCCTTAAGTTCAGGGATATCAGAACGAATTTCAGAGAAATTTGCAGGTTGTATGACTGCATAAAAATAAAGATCGCATGCTTACGTTAAAATTGAGACCAAATAAAATTTCATGTTTTACCAATGTAAATTCATGCTTTAAGATTGAATCTAATGACAAAAAAATTGCCTGTGGGCTAAATTTTTAATTCAAGCAGATTCAAATATTCTTCATGATAAAACTATTAATTCATAATTCCTGTGGGTAAGTTATGAATAATTCAATATTTTTTCCTAATTAATTACATAAATATAATAAAAATTCCTTTGGGATAAAATTTATTATATTTAGTATAATTAATTACAATTAATGTCTAAACTTTCTTTATGTGATCCTAAACAAAATAAAAATATAATATTAATTAATTAGAGATGCTGTGGCTATTCTCTAATTAAATATCATATAGATCACTAAACATTATTGTTGTTCACTGTAACAAAACAAGCTTCAAATGAACAGATCTGAATGAGGACAAGCTAAGAAAACTAAACTCCACTGTCAGTTCCAGAATTTAAAATGGTTCAATATATATATGTCTGTCTATAAGCCCATATACTTCAAGAAGGCGTTCACCAAAATGCTACTTGATAAAATACAGATCTTAGAGACTGGCAGCTTCAACAATGTACAATGTAGCTTCAACAATAGATAGACAAAATAAGAAATTCTGGAATATAAAATCCATTAATTTCATATAAAATAGATATTCAAAATACCATATTTCCTTTATGCAAACAACGGAAACCATAGAATGGAGAGGTTCTTAGGCAATGCCACAATATACATGGTTCTGTGTGCTCGGCACCTTGATATTGGGGCTGATTTTGCATATAAGCATAGTAGATTAATGGAAATCGAATAATATACAGAGACCTGTTGAAAATTACTTGAATCAACCAGCGACTCAATGAAGACCTTTTCCCAATAAGTCTTCGATGCATAATTTACTGAAAAAAACACCAGGAACTTAGTACAAGATATGGGATATGGTTACATTTGAGCAGTTATTTGCAGCACTTGACCACAATCACAAAATCCCATACACAAGTAGTGGCTCTACAAACAGTCCACAAAGTAGGGCAGCGGCTTGCTCTAACAGCCACACAAGGGTAGTGGCGTATCCTAGCAGCCCTTACATAGGCTGCAACAAACAACATAGAAACATCCCACGGCTAAAAGGTGTAGCCCTCAAACAGTCCACGGCTCAAGGTGAAAGACCAACAAACAGCCCAATCCTAGCAGCTGCAAACAATCACGACCCAGCCTCAACAGGCTCCCAATGGTCACGACACAGGCTTAATAGCCTGCAAACAAACACGACCCATTCCTATCAACTGAGAAAAGGATCACGACAACCCTAACAGGTGAATATACTCTGCTGTTTGAGGAAATTTACTCGGTGAATATACTCTGCTAACGGCACTTTCATTGCTTCTCTCACCATACATTAATGAATGCCCAAAGAAAGAAAATCAATTAAACCATCTTTTCAACTCTACGATTAGGAATTCTCTCCGGTCAATTTTTTAATTTCTAGCAGGTTTAAAAGCCCCAGTGCTGGTTCAACCCCAAAAAAACAATGCCAGACACACAGAGAAAACCCTACAGTGGCGACATACAAAACACCAAGGCAGAGATAACTCTTCTCTGATACCAACTGTTAGCAAAAAATTCCGATTCTGAAAAATGCGGAATAAAACTCTGAAATAGAATCAAAATAGGAATTCCGAATAGATCATACCTCCAGCCATTGATGCTACTTGACTTGCTGTAGAAAATTTCCCTGTTCCACACAAGTTTGGCTTCCTGTACGGTACTTCCAAGCTCTGCTTTCTCTTTCTTGATGGTGTAAAACTGAAGGGGATTGAGAGAGTGAGCTTGGGGACCAAACAGGGGTTTAATAGCCAAGCTTCCATCAAGCTTCTGTTGGCTATGTGTCAAATGTTCCACAAATCTAGGTAGAGAACCCTAGATGGACCACTCCAAAAGCTCCCAACAAGAAAACAGTTTCCAAATTAGAAATCAGTTTGAGTGTGTTTGATAACTGAATGAACCGTCGGCAGTTTTGAGGAGCCGATGAATGCTGGATGCGGATGCAGGAGCTTACATCTATCTCTTTTTGTTGAGCCTCAATTAAGGCCTGTAATAAGAGAATTGTCAAGTTGTAAGCTAAACATTTCATAGCAATAATGGTTTGACAAATCTAGGTGACCCATTAAATATACTGAACCCCATTTTCAATAGATAAAAATGTCAGCAATAAATATATAGAAACCCCTTTTCAAAAAACAGTGTTTATTAGTAAATATGCATAAATGCATCTCTTGACTCGGTTAAAGACTGAATCAGAAAAGAAAGAAAAAGTTTGAAGGGAGCTTCTGTTGTTTGGAAAGGACTGTTCAAATCTTTTCCAATCATAGACAACTGAGTAGCATGGAAAAGTGGTAAAGGAGACAAGATGATATTGTAGTGTTTGGAAAGGACTGGTCAAATCTTTTCCTAGTATGGAAAATTGGTAAAGGAGACAAATGAGATTGGGAGAGGACCCCTAGATAGGGTGCAGTGGTAATTATAGACTCTCCCGGGGTTCGATTGAGGAATTACATACTCAAGATTTGACAAGGCTATTAGATATTGCCTCCAAAGGATACCTGGTGGACGGACTGAAGGCTCAAAAATAGAAGAATATTTAAATATGCATGGTGATTAGGCAGCTGAATGGACACAATATATCTCACTCCTGAAACATAATGCTCTAGTACTATTTAATCAAGAAGATGAATTAAAATGTCTAAAAATAAAGCAACAGGGGTTCTAATTTTGATGAAGACTTTTAATCAAGAAGATGAATTAAAATGTCTAAAAATAAAGCAACAGGGGTTTTAATCTTGATGAAGACTTTAGAAAAGAAAGGGTTTGATGGTGGAATTTGATTTGAAAGTTAGAATCTTTATTTGGTTATCCTTTCTTAAAAAAAATATTTGGTACAATGATCAAAAAGGTGTTATGACTTATGTCTCAAGGGGGCATATATGGGGTTATATGTATATGTAATGGAGTAAATGTATATGTAAATCTTTATTCGATGAAAACTTTCTAAAAAAATATTATTTGGGACTACAACTTGGGATAACGACCAAAAAGGTGTTATGACTTATGACCCAAGGGGAGCATATATGGAATTAAATAATATGATATGGCTCCAAGGGAGGCATATATGTATATGTAAATATTTATTCGGTTATCCTTTTCTAACAAAATTCTTACTTGGGACAATGGCTAAAACAATGTTATGACCCAAGGGGAGCATATATGGGGTTAAATGTATTTGATATAACCCTAAGGGGGCATATATGGGGCTAAATGTATTTGATATAACCCTAAGGGGGCATATATGGGGTTAAAAGTATATGTAATGGAGTAAATGTATATGTGATAAAGTCGGCCTAAAGAAGGGTCCACCTATACGTATACATTTATTCCCATCTATACCCACTTGGGTCATAACAAAAGGAACTAGAATGGAACAGGCAGATGTCTCCTTTGCAAAGATGATAATGAATCAGTGAGCCATTTGTTTATCACATGCCTCTTCTCAAATTATGTGTGGAAATAAGTATTGCAGTTAGTAAATCGTTCAATCCCTTGGGATAAAGACACTCTCTTGGATAGCTTTGAAAACTGAATCAATGAAACCTCTGCAACATGAGACAAAGCCTTACCTTCTTATGTGCTATGGGGGCTGTGGTTGGTCAGGAGCATGAGTGGGTCTAATGGTTAAGAGCATGTGTTTCTTCTTAGGAGGTCACAGGTTCAAATCCAGAGGGGGTATTGTATGTACAACTCTGTAGACTTTAGCAGTTAATCACTGCACAGAGGGGGGTCCCTTGTCCCACAAACAAGGGGGTCTCATACACCAAATTGGTGTCTCTCTTGGTGGTGACTTTAAAAATAGATTATTATTATTATTATAAGATGATATTTAGATACGACTTGTCTATTGGTCAGGCTGCCTACAACATTAGACTATCTTATCATGAATGTTGGAAGGAGCCCAAGCAAAAGGCAGCAAGAATTTTAAAGAAATTGGTCATAAATTCAACTTTTCCTTGGAGGTTCTTTGATCGGGTTTGTCAAGGCAGTATAGATATGTCTGGAGCAAGGGCCATCTTTTTTTTCAAACAATCGTCACCAATGCAAGACTAGGAACCAACAACAAAGAAGAAGTTTATGCCCTATTGGTTTTGATGAAAATAGCTGAAGAGAAAGGATCCAAAAGTTCCATTTGTTAGATCACAAATTTGACTCTTGGGCCCATCATGAACAGAGTACTGGAGGTAAAAAATCATTTTGATTTTATCTTCTTCACTTGCATCTACAGAGACTGTTGAATTGGTCTAATTCCATTTGTCAGATCACAAATTTGACTGTTGTCCCATCATGTACAGAGTACCGGAGATAAAAAATCATTTTGATTTTATCTTCTTCACTCACATCGACAGAGAGTTCAACCCAAAATCAAACTACCTTTCTAATTCAGCACTTTCATTGCATGAAAGAACTTTCATCATTCAAGAATAGAAAGAGGATTCTTAATCCTCTAAATCTTTTCTTTGATCTTAGCTAGAAAACAAAGGAAATGCCAATACTTAGATAAAAATGTTTTCTGTAGTATCTGTATTTAGGGCTTGTTTTGCATATGATCTTGATATTTTGAAGGCAGGAATGAAGGGCACTTGGGCCCAATCTGTTTTGAAGGATGATTGTAATAAGTAGACTTTAATATTGAAGGATGATTGTTATAAGTAGACTATAATAGGTTATAGATTGGTTTTCAACTCTGGTCATAAACAGAGAGGCTAAGGTGATATATATTTTGACTTCAAGCTTGAAATATCGAATATAAAGTTTTTTTCTTTGGAAACAAAATGCATAAATCCATCTCTGACCTCCATTAAAATTAAGAAATACAAATGAGGCTGCTGACTTCTCAAGCCATCCACCAGGGTTCCAATCTCCCCAAGGATATGTGGATATGTACTTAAGCACTACCCCTCGTGGACCAGTTCACCATCCACAAGTTGGACCGCATGTAATTATTTCAGTCTAGCTTATATAAGCATCACTTTTATGAAAGAAAGAAAATAAAAGGAAGATGCGTGACCTCTTTTTCAGCTTCAGCTTTCGAAAGTCTGTCTTGTACAGAATGTTAGGTCATGATTTTGTCTCCCTTAGTTTTATGCTTTTGTTTATGTTTTTGAACCTTGCTAGTATTTTTGCTTCTAGGAAATTTTGTTTATAAAGGTTAATTTTGAGTTTAAGCTTTTATTTTTCGTCATTTTGATTTTTCTTATTTTTAAGCATGCTTTTATAAATTTTGCTAAGAGTTCATTCTTGAAGGGTTCTACAAGGTATATGTGGATTAAATGGTTTCATAAATGACACTAAGGTTGATATTAAGCATATAAACCCAGTCTTAAACCTTATTAGTGACTTAATGATGTGAAATTACGTGTTTGGACTTTCTTGTAGCACAAGAGCGAAATTAATACACTAGAGCGCTACAAGAAAGTCGTGAGTGCCAAAATCATTATTTTTCAGTTCGATTTTTCGGGTGTCTTGTCCCTAAGGTGTTAATGACATCATTTGTTACCTTTGATACGTGTCTTGCAAGGTTTATCATTGAAACAGGGGTATGTTCATCGTATGAGGGAAATCATGGCAATTGCATGCAGTTCATGGTGAATGATGACAGCGAGTTGAACAAGATAGAATTTTCGAGAATATGTTCTTAATCTGAAGGATATGAAGGTATTGAAAGTCGTTGTGAGAACATGCTGCTGAGAAATCGGAGTTTTTACAACTGAATGCAGAATTAGGGCTTTCCAGCAGCCACAGTTTTAAGTGATCTGGACCGTTAGAGATAGCTGGAACGTGAAATTCGACACATAATCCTTGAAGAGATCGCATTCCAGCGCTTGTATTAAGCTTCTGAGCAGGCACCCGCATGGCATTTGATAGTGTTTGTTTAATTGGGGGTTTTCTGATAAAATCCATAATGTCAAAATTCAAAGGAAGGATATGAGTTTGCTCACCCAATAGACTATGAGTGATGAAATATTAACAAATATACCCAAGTATTCATCATTTAAAATAGTAAACTTCAGAGCAGAACTATTCAAGGTCCCTGAATTTTGTGATTAGGTCAAATTGTTGCAATTTGGTACAGAATATTTCCTGAACTATGTGATAGGGCAGACTGTGATGATTTTAAGATAAATAGACTGTGAGATAATTAATAGGTACTGTAAACTATAGTGAAAATGAAGAAAAGTGGAAAAACTAATAGAGCTGAACCCACTGATCTTAGTTGGATAGATAAATTTCCAGAATGTGCAGAACTATTTGCAAATGTAGGATGGTTGACATTTTTTAAGAAGATTGATGGATACCATGCAGAGGTCTCCCATAAGTTTGCTCAATGCTATGACAAAGACACTGTATATTTTGATACTTTGCAATTCAAATTGACCAAGGAGTTGGTAGCTGAGGCAACAGGCATTAAGAATGAGGGAGAATTATGGTTTAAGAAGGGGACATTCACCTTTAATGCACAAAAGTACTTACTGCATGGTGTAATTGTAGATTGGGGTAAGGGTGTACCCATCATAACTTCAGGCCTGAATGGATAGAACCTATTAAGGTTTTACAGAATTATATTACATGTGAAGGAAGATATGCCTTCGTTTTTAAATACCACTTCAGATTTATTCAACACCTCAGTAATGAGTCCAAGATGAACCTGCCCTTCTTATTTCTAAAGAGCCTGCAGAAGATGTCTTGCAGAATTAAGGAGCACCATAATCATACTAGACAGTCCATTTTCCTTCATGGACTTATCAAACTCATTGTAAACACCGTTTTTCATAGTAGGGGAAAAACTTGGGAATATTTCCTTTTCTGGTCAGGGTTTCAAAATGGTCAAGAAGGACAGTCTCACAGAAAACAAGCTGATAAAGGACAGACCTTGATCAGAAAGCTCAGACAGAAGGTAAAGGTTAAAGATAAAGACATGATTAAATTGGAGGAAGTTTCAAATCCTGCAAATGAATATTTTGAGTCTAAACAGCATCTTAATGACATTGAGAGCAAAGATTTGCAGTCTGATAATAAGGAGACCAAGCCTGTTCAGAATGATGTACCAGCATAGACAATTGTTGATGAAAAGATTGTACCTACAAAGAAAATTTCAGGTGAGAAAGAAGATATTGAAGTTCAAAGACAAAGTCCAATGACAATTCTGTTTGAAGATGAGAAATGCCTGTTTGAGGATGATAAAGTCCCTGTTATTGATGAAACTAGGGTTTGTACTAAAAAGGAATTTCACAGCCAGGATGATGAGGTAGCAATACCAAAGATAAAGAAACTAAAAGTTATTGAATTTGCCTCAGTTACCCATCAGGGCAAAACTTTCAAAATGTTAGGGGAACTTGCTCCTATGTGGAGACCAAAGACTAGACCTAGAAACAAGCTCAGGCTGAATATGAAGAAATTGCTGAACCCTAAATTGAACAAAGAAAGAGGAACAGTGATAGATGATTCCTCATCTGATGAAAAATTGAATGTTGATAAGGGTGACAGTAAAGGTGAAAGGCCAATGGAATCAAAAAGAGAATATGTCCTTACTGAGACTAAACTGTCTGATATATTTCTAGAGATACGAAGTCAAATGTTGCAGGAACAGCAAGAAGGTGAGATGAAGGTTTCTCACTCAGAAAAGAAGGTGATGGTTGAGGAAAATGTTCTTTGTGAAGCTGAGACTGAAGAAAACCTAAGTTTTCCTGAAACTCCTACAGAATTGTTGCTAGAAGATGAAGAAATTTATAAGAGATTAAACATTCCATGGCTTCCAAATGAGATGCAAACCACAGCAGGAAATAAAGCCTTTGATTCAGAAAAAGAGAATTTACAGAGAACTATAAAATAGTATAAATATCAGGTGGAATATATGCAGGAGACAAATGATGGCTTGGTCATGGCAAATAGAAGACTCAAAGAGGATCTGGATGAGGTGAATAGCCACTATCAGGAGTTGATTGCAGTTTCAAGAGAGGCATTGAAAAGGAAGAGATATACAAAAAGTCAATTTACAATGTTGAAACAAACCATCAAAGATCTGCACCAGAAAAATGAATAACTCACTAGAAAGATGGCAGATATGGAAGCAAATCAACTGAATGCCAGAAGAAAAGCCCAAGCCCTAGAAGGGATAGCCTTGTTAGCTGAAGCAGCTAAAGATCTGTAAAACTTGTCAACACAATCAGTTATTAGTTATGTTTTGAAGGTTATTTCATTTTTGTAATTATTATTTAGATAAAGCTATTTCGATGAGTAGGCTGAAAAACAGTTAGGGTTTAGTCTTTAACCAATTTTGAAGGATAGTATTAATGTATGTCACAAAGAGGACTAAAGGTTCGATTTTTTGGCTGGAAAGAGGAGGTCTTCAGACTTGTCCATAAGCTAAGTAAATGACTCTTATGTGTATTTGAAAGACTGATTATGAAATATATGCTCTATTTACCCTTCAGTTTGTTCTTTGGCTTCATTTATAGCTTGTTTAGCTACTCAGTTGGTAATTTCATTGTTGGTTTAAAGTTTTTATACTGGTAGTGCTTGCCATTTGTGGATGAACCTCAGTGTTGTTTTATGTTGGATATATGGTTATTATGTTATGCATCTCAGTTTTTCTATGCTTATGATTTAGTGTTTATTTGGATTTATGAATGCATTCCCTCTTGTCATCAAACTTCTCAACCAAAAAACCTTGAAAACCCTAAAAACCCTATTTTGTTTTATTGAGTTATTTGAGATTGTGTTGGCTTGTTCTCTTGTAGTCTAGGAACAATTTCTGGCATAAACACAGAACATAATGGATTCCTGAGATCCAGAATAGTCGTCTGTAATTATTGCTCCCGGTTTTTGAAAGCTACCTCTAAATTTCACAACAAACCCATTAGAGACCATAACCAATAGAGAATAAATGAATAAAAATATAGTAGTACACAAAAGATAAATCTTCAGACAAATTAACACTTTCATAAAGGATTACTGATGCTAATTAACCTGTCAATCCCTATCTGCTTTTGCTCATTGATCGCACTCAGAAGCTGATTTTGCAACTGCTCCTTCTCTAGATTACATGATTCTTCTAGTTCCCGAAGCCACCAAATGCAAGCTCGGAGCTTCTTAATATATTCTGCCATTTGCTCACTCTTGCCCTGTTAATCATGAAAACCATATGCACATAAGCACTCCACTTATTATCAACTAACACAGTGACATCTAAAACCGGGTCTTGTATACACATCGATTAATGAAGTTCGAGGTTGCATATCTTCAATTCTGATATTCAAATCAATGGCCACTGTGTGAACTTTGGCATGCATCCTTATGCTTACCAACTTCAAGGTGTATATCAAACCAGGGTTTTTTATGGCTTTCTGTCAATATTCAATGCACTCAGTGTACTATCCAGTTTAATGCATCACCCTAACCTACCCGAATTTGTAGAGCACCTTGGTGCAATTAAATCCTATGAACATCTAGTTGTATCTTATTCTGAACCCTTGCGGAGCTTTGTTCTCTACCCTTGCCATTTAACTCTATGAAATGCGGGAATGGACAAAACACTAGAGTTATAAAAAAAGGATACCTTGTAATCAAATTCATTTTTTCCCTTAATCTTCATGTTGAGCAGAGCTTCAACAACTTCTTTAGAAAAAACTTCTGAAACATCGGTTTGCGCATTGGGGTTCCCACTATCAACAAGATCCAGTGGTTCTTGAACAACAATCATTTCAGAAAAGACTTGGCGAGCCCTGATATTTGGAGAAGCAGCCACTACTTTAGCCCCAAAATTATCACGCCCAATCCTCTATTTCTTATCACAGGGACTGGAAATCAACTCCCCATGATTTTCCTTATGCTGCATTTTTTTTAAAACAAAGACTCAGCAGTAAACATATAAAAACCCATTTTCAATAAACAAACAATGTTACTAGAAAATCTAGAGAAACCCCTTTTCAAAAATTCGTCTTTATCGGTAAATTTACATAAATCCATTTCGGATATAGAATAAGATTAAGAAATACAGATATGAGAGTGGATATCTATGTATTTTTACTTACAGTGTAAGGACTCTTATGTACACTGGCAGGGGATTTGGGTTGCTTTGGAAACGCCTTCATTTTCTATCTATAAATCTCTGTGTTTTCACAACAAAACTAGATATCCCAACCTTGTAGTGATATCAATGCCTGTGCTTTAAACACGTATCAGTGTTCTTAGTGCTCTCTGTGACCGAAAACCAAATCGTTATCTTCTGTCGTTCGTTGAAGGAGAACCCAGTGAATCCAGTAGTACTAAATCAAACATCTGGTATAGAGAACAGAGAGGGAAATCATGGATGAAGAAAAAGTCAGAGTAGATGACCGTTGGATGTTGAATCTGGTAGACATATTCATTTTGTGAAGGGCTTGGTAGAAATTTGAAATCAAAATTCAAATACATGTGACCTTTGCAACTTGGTAGGTTACCATGGCCATGGTTTGACTATAGGCCATGGATGTAGTTACATTATGCCCGCATGCATGATAGCGCCGGAGGACGTTGAGATTTCAAATTATAAAAAATAATAATAATATAATAAATAATATATATTTCTAAAAATGCAAAGTTTCCCAAAGTTGTTAAGAGCATACGAACAGTTATTTATTGTTGAAAAGAGGTTAACAGTTATATAAGTAGGAAGTAATTGTGTTCAAAGGAGGCTGTTTTCTAGGTGAATATTACAAAATAATATTTTAGATAGTAAAAATAAATATATAAAAGATAAAATTTATTGCATGGAATGGTGTTTGTTTAATTTTAATCTAATTTTGGATGATCAGGGCTGATTTAAATTGGTAAATTTCTAAAAGGCATTATTATTTCATTGTGGGTGAAACTTGAATCATTGTAAATATCTAATCATATTTAAAAGCCTATCAAATTTTTATTGTAGTTGTAGTTGAAAAGAAGATCCTTACACAATAAGTTTAGCTTACTCCAACATATTTCCATGGCATTATGTAACATGTATCACAAAATAATAATAATAATATAAATAAAATTCAAATTTGAATAATTACGAGTAAATTAATGGAGATCCATTTTAAACCTGAATCCATTGAGCACAAAGAGAAACCAAATCTTTGGAGTGGCAAATCTCAAGTCTTTGCATACTCCTCAAAATAGTTTGCACTTCAAGGGAATTAATCACCCTCGAAACTTGATAAATCTAAGGTTATTATGGATTTGCACTAGTGAGGTTAAAAGAGTTGTGAAAATGATCTCAACTCAAATGGTGTCTTTTAAAACTCTCTCTAAACAATCCTAGTAGATATACACAATCACCTTGACTATCCTACTCGATTAGCATCAAAAAATCATAATAACGCTAGACCTTAGCAAAAGTGAACTATGCAACAATCCATTAAGCCACTTTCCTAAATAATTATTTTCTCTTATTCTTTTCTCCTTTATTATTATTTAATTTCCTAACCTAATAGTTAGGATAAAGCATCTTTGTCAACTTGTTTGCTCAAACAAAAACTTGAATCCTTGATAACCAGCTTACTATAGCAAGGATTTTCATTCAACTACATTTATATTAACTTCTACCTCTATTGGTCACTTATTCCTTTGCAAAGAGGGAATAATTAAAGTAGCACAGGCCAAAAAGGCTTGCCATGAACGTTACATCTCATTTACACAAGCATGGCAAAGGTGTTCAACTTAGTAACAAATTATCTTTGGTTCTTTTTAGTGCGGTCTATGTGAATATTCTGGTATTTGGAGTAGAATAATTGCTCATAAATACTTAAAGAACAGACCCTTAGAAGACTGGATAAGAGCCCTAAAATTTATTGTATCCGACACTTCTTACTTTTGGAATGGGTTCATAAGGATTTTGGAGTGGATTACCTGTCGGTTAGGTTGGAAGGTGGGGAATGGTTTAAAGATTAAGGTGGGGGTGGACCCTATTGTTGGACACAACTCACAGTACCTATTATCTGAGGAGCTCAGAGAGTACCTCAATGACCTGGGGATATCATACCTCGCTCAGGCACAAAATCTGGATGTGGGTGGTTCAGAGGGTTCGAATTGGTACTCTGCATCTGATCTGTATTTGGGTGGATATTGGGCTATACAATGGTGTTTATATGTTAAGGGCCTGACTCATGGGGGCATAAGGATTGGGAATGCTAAGGATAAACTTCTTTGGATGTATGATAATCAGATGGGTGTGGTGACTGCTCAAAAAGCTTCTGATCTTATTGTCTCTAATCATAGGACTATCATGGATAATGATATTATTTTGAAGCTCTGGCACTTTAATATTCCCCACAAGCTGAAGTGTTTTATCTGGCTCACCTGTAATAAGAAAATCAACACTTGGGATACTCTATGCAAGAAAGGTTGGCACGGTCCCAATAGGTGTTGTTTATGCTATGGGGAAGCAGAATCTATGGATCATCTTTTTGTAGGCTGCCTATTTGTGAAAGAGATAATTCGGGGACTCAATAGTCTGTATGATGTGAACTTACATTGGAATTCTCCTACCCTTATGGAAAATCTCACCTATTGGGTTTCTAAGGAAGGATCCTTACAGTACTTGCCTCTTTTTCTTATCTGGAATATCTGGAAGGCTAGGAACCGCAAGTTATTTGAAGATCTATCTCCTATTATGGCTGGCCTATTACATATCATTCATGATGAGGTAAATACTTATAAACCACTTCAAAAACCTAGGAATAAAATTCGAAACATAGGGAAGCCTCCTACTTCTAAATTTCCTATGGTTTTCTTTGATGGAGCTGCATCAAAATACATTGGTGGAGCAGGTATATGTATTTGGTTAAATAATCACCATCAGTTTGCTTTTAAACTTAGATGTGGGTGCAGCACTAACACAAGAGCAGAACTCTTAGCACTCTGGGCATCATTACAGGTCGCCAAGGATATGGGGTTGCCTTACCTACATATCTTTGGTGACTCCTCTGTGATTATAAATTGGGCAAAAGGGGAATCCACCCTTGATATGGTGAACCTTGAGGCTTGGTGCCACAACACCAGACTTCTCATGTCCTCATTCACCTGGGTGGATTTCAGTCATGTCTATAGGGAACATAACAAGAGGGCATATATCCTATTCAAGGAGGGATTGTTTTTGGCTCCTGGTCATCTCTTACTTACAGAATCTTATGATGATGAGATTATTGGGGAAGACTCTTTTCAGCTTTTTTAGAATAAGCTCTTGCAATTTCAGCGTATTATCTCATGGTTTCTTTGAGCTACCTTTGGTATTGCTGAGCAGCTGTTAAAGGATATTTGTGAGTGACACACCTGCTTGGATAAGATATCTAGGCTCTTGTTATTTTCTCTATGAACATATTTGACTGATATTATGCATTGCTCACTTATGAGAGGACTTTTATGTATTGATACCAAGGTGCTTGGTGTATTTCTGATCACACAGCTTGGGTATTGTTCTTTCTGTTTTGTATTGCTATGTATTGTTTATTTATGATCTGTTTTGACCCATTTGGGGTTTGATTAGCGGACTGAAGATGTAAAGGTTACCTTTGATTCAATAGAATATCAAGGAACTATTTTTTTCGACTGAAAAAAAAAGAGTAGGCAATAAAATTCAAATAAAAAAATTTAAAATCCAAGCACAAAACTTATAAGATTGAAGGGAGGATTGGTGAGCATTAATGAAAGTGGAAATGAGTTGTTGAATTAGGCCTTGAGACTTTTCGTTGTCATGTCATAAGACAAAATTATCATATAATTGAAGGGATTATTGGTGAGCATTAATGGACATGGAGATGAGTTGTTAAATTATCCTTTTGAGACTTTATGTGGTCATGGCCATGTCATCTTTGTCATTTCATGTTACAAATTTAAGCATGACCATTTTATTTTGTCATATCATATACCTCACCAATAGAGATCTCTTGTATTTTTATATTAATGTTATTTTTGTTGTATTTTTATTTTAATGTTATTTTTATTGTATTTTTATATTAATGTTATTTTTGAGTTTTGATCATGGTTAATGTTTAAAAAGTAAGGATGGCAATTTAATTGGAAGTCATATGCAATTAATGTAAATGACTAATATATCACAAATATTTGAGTAGTTAATGTGAGATGGAGTTTGAAACCCTAACAAAGACATCGGTGTCTTAAACCTTAGCAAAGACAACGGTTTCCTGTGTGTGGTTGGAACCCGACGAGTGAGCTACTAACTTTCGAATTTCAATAGTGGAGATGCTTACACCACTTTTTGGTTTTTGTTCCTTGGTAGGTTTTGCTAGTTTTTTTTGGACTCCATATCCTAATATTTCTGTCTTTTTCTTCTCCTCATGGAGTCTCACCCTCCTTTCTTGGAGGGCCTAGTACCAACCACGGTAAAAAAAGTGGGAAGTTTCAGTTTCAGAATTTTTTTTGTTTGATTTTCTGGTTTTCTGTCGGGTTGGTATATGGTTTTTAGTTAATCTGTCTTAATAGTTGTTCTGACTCTTTTTTATTTTATGGATTGTTTTTCCCCTATCACTCTCCTCGTATATTTTTTTGTCATGGAAAATTTCACAATGACCCATGAGGACTGTCCTTTGGGGTTTCCACCATCAAGGACCGTAAATTATCGATCAAAGCACTCACCTGACAAGCTAGTGTGGTCCCAGAAGAAGCAAGGATTGCTATTGATTATGTTCCTAAAGGTCGTAAGGATACCCATCAAAAGGGTTTGCACTTACATGAAGGATCCCCTTCACTCTCCCCTTATAAAAAGGAGGAGCATAATCTTGTTACTCCTTTGAATACTATTGAATTCCCCTCCATTAGGGTCTCCCTATCGAATACCATTGTGGACTTCAAGACTAATTTCATTTCGAAGGACCTTTTGTCAGATAGGGTTAAGTAAAAGACCAGGGGACATAAGGTGAGGATTCGATGGCTAACTAAGCGTTACAAAGCAAAGGAGGAAATTTCAACTTGTGTGCTAGGGAAGGATGTGAATATGGATAGGGTTGAAAATTTATCAGTCTTGGCTTTAACAAGTCGTTTGGAAGATATTCGAATGAACAGAGCGAAGATGGTTTGGCGGGTCAAGGAACATTGGTGTGACTCCCTGGACTATATCCCTAAGGTAAATTTGTTACCAAATAGGTAGTTTGCTTTTGTCCTTCTGAAGAAGGAGGACCGCCCAAAGTCTATGTCGCGATATTGGGTTATTGGCACAGGTTCTCTTGTATTAAATCGTTGGCATCAAAATCTTGACTCGAATAGGGAATGACCACTTCACTGACACCTTTTGATGTTGTTGTTAAGTTTTCCTTTATCCCTCTGGTCCAAGGATGTTTTTATGGGTTTGGTCAACTTACTAGGTCACTTCATCTCCATTAACGAACATACGATATCAGGGGGTGATAAATGCATGGCATCGATAATTGTTGATTTAGATGTTTCTACGAGTTTACCAATGGATGTTAAGATTGTTTGGGGTGATAAACCCTATCCGCAACATCTCAATTATAAGTGTATTATGTTTTGTTGCTTCCTCTTCCAAAACATGGGACATCTAAGTCATCAATATCTAGAGACTAGGGTTCATGGTTCTGGTGGAAAATGACAAACCATTTTGGGTGATAGTTCACCGTTGGAGGAATCACATCTTTCTAATGGCATTTCTTCCTCATGTCCATCTCCTAGAACTGCATTGATCTCTGATTGTAAAGAATGTACATCTACTCTTCAACCCACTTTGTGATATGAATATCGTACTTCAGTTGAAATGAATTTTATTAAGCTAGACGAATTACAATTGGAAAAGAAACTAAGGGCCTCAAATGAGGTGAATCCTGTTGAGTATGAACCTCTCTCCTCTGAAAATCATGTGATGGTCAGGGAAGGTTCTTTGCGTTTAGAGGTTCCTATCCCTCCATTCATTACCATTGACGAAGCAACCTCTTCTAATCAGGAAATTGAATCAGACTCGATGCCAGCAGTTTTTGCTCCCCTTGCTTTGGGTCCCCTTCGGGAGGTTGTGTTATCTAACTGTGGTCCATCTGGCTTGGAGAGGGAGAGCTACCCCCCACTTCATAGCTCTTTGGTTAGGGCGTCCCCCCCTGAGTCTACTACAAAGAACCCTTCCCTTTCTTTTTTGGATGCAACCACAAGCTCCCCTTTGCCTATATACTCTAAAATACTCTCATAAAGTCCAACAATGTTCCCTTTGAACCCTCTTCATCATTAAAATATGACTATCAGGCCTAAAACCAAGAAGAAGGGTCAGGTTAGGAAGACTAAGTGACATCCTGAGTTGAATTCCCTTATCCCTTTTATTCCTTTATCTGAGAGGTTAGACTTTGGAAACTAGTTCCTTGCCTTATCCTGGTCTTATCCCTAGGGCTCTTAGAGTAGTAGATCCCTCATCATGAGTTACTTAATATTACTACTCTCTATTAATCTTCGGGGGCTAGGGGGATCCCAAAAATATTGATTCCTCAAGCATTTGTTTCTTTACTTCTAAAGTTGATTTCATCATAATTCAAGAGATAATGGCCTCCGCTATAAAGGCCTCTATTTTTTTCCTAAAATCATTACCTAGGTGGGAGGTGTCGGCCTTAGATGCTTTTCCAACACTTTTCCTCATTATTGAAGGACCTAAGTCATTCAAATATCTTGGAACAGTTGGATATGGTTAAACATTTTCCCTTATTCTTTTCAAAGGAGGAAGGTGATTGCATTGGAGATTTTGTAACACTTGCTGAAGTTGAAAGGGAACTCAAACATATGGAAAATGACAAAATTCCTTATTTGGATGGATGATTGGTCGAGATTTTTTATCTCATTTTTTGATCTTGTAGGGGGTGAGATTCTTCAAATGATTGAATTATATTGGCTAGAGGGACAAGTATCTGATGCATTGAACTTGACTTTCATCACTCTTATCCCTACGTCAAACAGACCTTTGTTAGGATTATTTAATCCTCCCTGGTCCATATAGAGTCGAATTGATCATCTTACCTAAATTAGGGAGACATTATTACTATACTAGAGTGCAAGGAACACATATAGAGGTTAACTGCCACTTATTGCATGTGCATGCATGAGTTTATGTGCCTCTGAGACCAATCCCTACATTATAGGAGCCCACTCTAAGTGCCACCAACAGCCTCCATCAATTGGTTGTGGTAGGTAAGTAGTTATGCTGAGTCAACCTCCAGTTACAATCAGTTAGATCACTCTTAGTTAGTCTAGTGCCAACTTTGCATGGTTGCATGGGGAGTGGTGCCTTTTTCCACCTACCTCATCAATTTAACTAATTGTAGACTGATTTAGACATCTAGAGTTAGACTTTTAAGCTTCGACAGTGAGTTAGACACATTGAGTTAGCCAGTTAGTCAGGTTTAGTTGGTAGATTTGAATCTTATCCATGTGATTCAAATCCTACTTATTGTAACACCATTGTATTACTACATGAATGAATGAAGATTAATGGTGTAATTAACTCATCAATTCTTATAAGATTTGTCTCAAATTTGTCTTGTTTAGTGTACATTATCTTTGCTATTCCACTGCATAATTCTACTTCTCAATTGATCTCATTTTCCTGTAGATCAATGGGTCACAAATTTAACATGGTATCAGAGCCTTGTTCAGGCTAGAAACAAGTCTTATCCAATCTCCATTGTGCACTAGAAGCAGCTAAGTTTTTGTTAGGATTATTAATCCTTCCTTGTCCAATTTGGTCATATGTCTAAATCAGGAGTCATGTCTAAATCGGGAGTCCATCCAGTCTATTTTTAGTCGCTATCACCATTGGGTCCACTTGGCCTAATTGGGGCACATGTTCCAGTTACTAAATCATGGGGAACACTAATTGAGGCCTACTGCCACTGATTTCACTTGCATGCATTAGTTTAGGAGCCTCCTAGATCAATTCCTACAATTTAGGAGCCACTGGGAGTGTCGATACCAACCTTCATCAGTTGAGTTCAGTTAGTGACTAGTCAAGCTGAGTTAGGAGTCGGTTACATTAAGTTCTAGTCCTCTACATTCAGGTAGCGCTAGGTTTGCATGGTTGCATGTAGTAGAGGCACATTTCTCACCTACCACAGCCATTTAGCCTCAGTCAACACTGAAGAAGACACTTGATTTGTGTTTTAGAACTCCACTGAACTCTGGTAATGGTTTAGACAAGGACAGATAACTATTGAGTCCTCTGACAGTGATTTAGACAAGGTCTTAGTTACCTACAGTCAAGTAGAGTCTAATCACTTCAAATTTCCTCATGTGGATTTGAATTGCATGTGGATATTTAAGCCATTGTACTTCATTGTAATTATTGTCTAATTACTCTTTGATTAATGAAAAGCACTCATAGCTACAAGCCATTTTTGCACTATTTCATTCTTCAATAACTGATTAATTTGTGTGATCTATCCTGTGAGTTGTGTGTTTGTCCACAGATCTATGTGCTCAATTTAATATGGTATCAGAGCCTTGGCATACAAGGCACTTATCCTCATCAGATCTCCTACTGGATCATTTTTGAGCGAAATTGCTCCTTCCAGGTCTGCACCAAAAGCAAAAGGTTTACCACTTAATAACCCAAGTTAAGGAATTGTTGATCAAGCTTGATCAACTATGTTGGGTGTGATGAAAACCTTAAATGTGTAGGTTGTCAACCTTACAGTGCTCCTTTTGTGTTTTTGCAGGTACAACTTCGAAATGGATTCATCAGTTCCTATTCTCACCCTATTCACAAACTATTCAGAATGGAAGAAGAAGAATATTACATCTCTGATGAGACGAGGTCTCTATGGGGTTTCTATTGGACTTGGTGAAGAGTGTTTTAGTGAGAATGACTAGCTGAATGAATATGATGCAACTTTTGGAACAATAGCACTTGGTCTTTCTCCTAGCTTGTGCTACCTCAGTAGATCTATTGAAGACCCAAAGGAACTCTAGACAAGATTGGACAGAACCTTTGGAATGATTGACAAGGATCATAATAGAACTTTAGAGAGAACATACAGCACCATAAGCATCCCTTATCCAAAAATATCAGCCTCCACTCTCTCTGATGAAGTTGTTCAAGATGAAGAAGAAGCAGAAGCTTCTACACAGTCAATTCGAATTGAAGATAGTCTCCTTGCAGTGACTCCTTCTCCTGATGCTCTGAAAGTTTATGAGATCTCTGATATCTCATCTCCTCATATGGCTGAAACAGAAGAAGACATTCGAATCTCTAATATTGAAGAAAAATACTGCTGCACTTCCATGCAAACATTCACCGGTGATTTTCCTTTGAATGATGTGCAAAATTCGCCAGTAATTGCTTCCAAAAGTGAAGAGGAATTTGATTTTTCTTTCTCTAATGTTGTTGTTGGTGTGAAAATATGTAAAACCTTGGATATTTTGGAATAAATATCAGATTATAAGAGTGACACATCGCTCCCCATGATCTATATCTTCCAGTAAAATCCTGCAGGATTGCATGCACTAAAATCCAGAATTTTGAAGAAGAAGAAAGTTGTGCATCCACCGTCTCGGTTGACCATTACTTTGGATATGATATGAACCTTATTGGATCTGATATTATATTATTTGGATATGATCTGATATTTCTTGGTTCAATATTTCAAATTCATAATCTTTCAGTACTGCTTGTAGCTGTTCTCATCAACAGTGTGAAGAAACAAGTACCGCAAGTCTCCTACAAAACTGTTGCTGGGGATATGGTGTTAGTTTCCTCTTATGAGGTTGCTGATATTTTATTTTGTGAATCATTATATATTTTTGAAGCTATATCAGACTATGGATCTCAAGCATTCGCTCTCCACAGTTCTAGTGCTTCTCTACCATTGATCACATGCTCATCTCCTCACAGAACTAGTAAAGAGGAATACATTCTGCATCTGCCCGAACACTTGCTCCTAATACTTGGGAATGATTTTACCACTCATGTTTTGATGTTCATGGATGCAACATATCAGTTTCTTGATTGTTCCTCACATGTTCTGAATCCTCAAGAAACTTTTCTCACTTATTAGTTGATTTCGGTTGCTCTACATGGGTCCAGTCTTCATCCGGCAGTTGTCTATATTTTGTATTTAGTTGAGCATATCATTTTTCTTCCAAAGAGGAATATTCCTCCAAACATAATGATGGATAGGTTCACATGCCAAGCCCTAGGACATTTGTGCATAGAAGAACCAGATTGATCCTGATTCTACCTGCTTACATAGAGGGGGGGCTTTTTTCCCCTGTGGTTTTTTCCCCAGCTCCTTGTATTGAGTAGTTACTTTACTTTACTTGATGTAATGGGTGACCTATGTTCTTAGTTACCAGGCCCCACAGATTGTCCAAGTTAGCATTCAGGGGGGGTGTTAGGATTATTAATCCTCCCTTGTCCAATTTGGCCATATTTCTAAATCAGGAGTCATGTCGAGAGTCCATCGAGTCTATTTTTAGTCACTAGCACCATTGGGTCCACTTGGCCTAATTGGGGCACATGTTCCAGTTACTAAAGTGTGGGGAACACTAATTGAAGCCTACTGCCACTGATTGCACTTACATGCATTAGTTTAGGATCCTCCTAGATCAATTCCTACAATTTAGGAGCCACTGGGAGTGCCGATACCAACCTTCATTAGTTGAGTTCAGTTAGTGACTAGTCAAGCTGAGTTAGGAGTCAGTTACATTAAGTTCTAGTCCTCTACATTCAGATAGGGCTACGTTTGCATGGTTGCATGTAGGAGAGGCGCATTTCTCACCTACCACGGTCAGTTAGCCTCAGTCAACACTGAAGAAGACACTTGAGTTGTGTTTTAGAACTCCGTTGAACTCCGGTAATGGTTTAGACAAGGTCAGTTAACTATTGAGTCCTCCGACAGTGATTTAGACAAGGTCTTAGTTACCTACAGTCAAGTAGAGTCTAATCAATTCGAATTTCCTCATGTGGATTTGAATTGCATGTGGTTATTTAAGCCATTGTACTTCATTGCAATTATTATATAGTTACTCTTTGATTAATGAAAAGCATTCACAGCTGCAAGCCATTTTTGCATTGTTTTATTATTCAATAACTGAGTAAAATATGTGATCTATCCTATGAGTTGCGTGTTTGTCCACAGATTTGTGTGCTCAATTTAATATGGTATTAGGGCCTCGACAAACAAGGCACTTCTCCTCCTCAGATCTCCTACTGGATCATTTTTGAGCAAAATTGCTCCTTCCAGGTCTGCACCAGAAGCAGAAGGTTTACCACTTAATACCCCAAGTTAAGGAAATGTTGATCAAGCTTGATCAACTATGTCAGGTGTGATGAAAACCTGAAATGTGTAGGCTGTCAACCTTATACTGCTCCTTTTGTGTTTTTGCAGGTACAACTTCTAAATGGATTCATCAGTTCCTCTTCTCACCCTATTCACAAACTATTCAGAATGGAAGAAGAAGATGATTGCATCTCTGATGAGACGAGGTCCCTATGGGGTTTCTATTGGACTCCATGAAGAGTGTTTTATTGAGAATGATTGGATGAATGAATGTGATGCAACTTTTGGAACAATAGCATCGGGTCTTTCTCCTAGCTTGCGCTACCTCAATATATCTATTGAAGACCCAAAGGAACTTTGGAAAATACTGGACAAAACCTTTGGAATGATTGACGAGGATCATAATAGAACTTTGGAGAGCACATGCAGCACTATAAGCATCCTTGATCCAAAAATCTCAGCCTCCACTCTCTCTGATGAAGTTGCTCAAGATGAAGAAGAAGAAGAAGCTTCTACACAGTTAAGGCAAAAACAATACTGTACAAAGGCAAAACCCAAGAAGAGTTAAACCCTTAAGGTTTATGATTTGACATATATGCTCTCCAGCTAGAAGCTGTAAGGCCATCACGTGGCCTCTTAAATACCACAGTGTTATGTTATTTCAAAAACCAAAACTCTATAGTATCAACCCTCGATTATCACCTTTTATCATCACCTTTTTATTATGCTTGTTATAACTTATGGTATAGTCAAGCGCATAGATATTTTCTTAGGATTTAGTTGTTTTACAAAGTTTAGCTAGGGTCCTTTCCCTGTGTGTTTAGTTTAGACCCTTTGGAGGTGGCCCTAGTAAGGCGAGATCCCCTCCTCAAAATACCTGCATTGAATAAAAGGTTATGTGTTAGCTCCAGAGCTAAGTAAGACCATAACCCATCCTCCTAGCATCATAATAGAGTTAACAAGGGCTATAAACACATAACTAATAAGCACACTAATTATAGCTGACGCTTTTGAAAAAACATGACGTTCTATCATGACTTAACAACAAGTAAAGTAGTTTCATCATAACGGTTAATCGCATTATAGTGTTTGTCGTAATTGCATCATCATGTTCAACAGATAAAACACTAAGCGCGAGTTAAAGATTGTGTGGATTCATTTACATTAATTGTAGTTAGACCATTAATAAATAAAGAAAAAATATATTTTTATTTTTGAATTTTGGAGATGTTACAGAGACGGACTCTGAGAAAGTGCACATGTCGAGGTGGAAATGATTTGCAGACATATGATTGCAAATTGAATTAGTTTTTGCAGTGTTACTTACAAGTACCTACGTAGCTTCTTGAGGAATTATCTGATCAACATACAGAAAGATGAATTCTTCAGATCTCGTACCTCGAATCCTTACACCTTTTAACTATGTTGATTGGAGGGAAGATATGCAGGTGTCCTTGCACAAGCTTGGCCTGTTTAGGATGACAATGGGTAGAGAAACTGAGCCCTAGCAGCATGTTGAAAAGAACAAGTTTTTGAATCGGCTTGATGAAGCCTTCAACTTCATGTGCACTCATATCTCCTGGGATCTTTTGTTCCATCTTGAGGCACTAAGGACTCTGAAGGAAGCTTTGGATAAGCTTTAATCTTTGTTTGGAAAACAATATGAGCTTCGAGGGCACATATTAGAGAATGAGCTCATTGCATTACATCCCAGTAGTTTCGAATCTATTCAAAAATTCCTCACATAATACAAGTCATTAGTACTGCAATGTAAACAATGTGGAATAGAGAGGAAAGATTAGCAACTGGTTCTATCAATACTGAGAAAGCTTGGCTCAGAGTACTCAGTCTTTGTCTTTACATTCCATTCCATAATATCTTCCATCCCTAATTGGAAGATGCCTTCTCTAGATGCTTTTGTTGAGTCCTTAATACAAGCGCAAGATAAATTGGTTCAAATGGGAGTGATTTAGACTTCCAAGAATCAATTTCTCTCGGCGACAGACTCAAACAATGCACAAGTAAGAGTGAAGCACAAAGGGAAGGAGACCAAAAAAATTGATTCAAAGCAAAAGGAGAATTAGAAATCTTTCGATGGAGCCTTGGGTTCCAGGAAAAAGAAGAAATCCGAGAAGACTAAGTGTCCATATTGTATGAGAGGGTTTCATCCAGAGAGCCAGTGCATGAAGAAGACAATCGACCAACTGTCAACACTCCTTGAACATAACAATATTTCCCTTCCACAAGGAGTAAAGAAGTATGATGTTGGACAACCGACAGAAGATCATGAGAGGTGCCATGCCTTGAAGGAAAGCCTCACTTAGTCGAAAGATTATTTGATAGATTCTGGAGCATCTAACCACATGGTTTCCTCCAAGGAATCCTTCACCACTCTCAATCTATCAGGAGGACCTAGCATTCATATGGGAGATGACTCCCAAACCCCAACTGTTGGGAGAGGTTCTATTAAAATCCAACATGCTGAGTTCAAGAATGTACTCTATGTTCCCTCTCTTGTAACAAATCTATTGTTTGTTTATTAGATGACTCATACATGCTCTCCCAAGAGAGTTACGTTTGACTTTGACTCAATAGAAATCACTTAAAAATATACTGGAGATCTCATAGTGAAAGGGTTTGCTAATCATGCCTCAAAGGCATATGAGTTCTCCCATTTCCTACCTGCTTCACATCCAACAACTTTATTGACTCATGCCAATAACACCAGCAAGTTGTGGCATGAAAGATTTGGGAATCTAAATTTCAAATATCTCCAACAACTTCACAATGAAAAAATGGTTGAGGGATTTCCAGTCATCCAAATTTTAGATAGAGTATGTCCTACTTGCTTGGTAGGTAAGCATCCAAAGAAGAGATATGAAGTTGGGAAGGCAAATAGAGCTGCCTCTACGCTTGATCTGATGCACAGTGATGTTTCAGTACCAATTCCTACAACATCAATCAATGGTTCCAAGCATTTCCTTACTTTTATTGATGATTGTTCAAGGTTCTACTGGGTATATTTTATGAAATAGAAATCAGTGGTATTAAAAAATTTTAAAAGTTTTAAAGCCTTGGTTGAAAATAGTTTTGTAAAGAAGATCAAGTCCATTAGATCAGATAATAAAGGTGAATACATTAAAAGATATTTTAAGCAGTATTGTGAATCAAAGGGGATTCGAATGGAACACCCAGTTCCATACACACCACAGTAAAATGGCATGGTTGAGAGGAAACATAGATCATTGAAGGAGATGACAACCTGTCTTCTCTAAGCTAAGAATCTTCCTCCTTCTCTTTGGGTTGAAGCTGTAAACTGTTCTTCATACATTCAGAATAGAGTGCCTCACAAATCAGTGATTGGTGCCACTCCATTCAGAGCACTACTTAGGCATAAGCCTGATGTCTCTCACTTGAGAGTTTTTGGTTCGAAAGCTTGGACCAAAATACCTATGGACAAGAGAAATTCCTTCCAATCCCATAGTAGAGAATGCATACTGTTGGGATATGCTAAGGATGCAAAAGCATATAAATTGATGGAACTTTCAACTAGGAAGTGCTTCATAGAAGGCAGTGTTCAGTTTGAAGAAGATCAGTTGCTTGATCCACCACAATCCAAAGCAGAAGGAGGTATAACCACTCTTCCATTTCCATTTGATAATGATATTTTGTCTCATGTTTCAAATTCATATTATAGGAACAAGATCAACATGATCTTTATATTGAGGTTGTACCTCATGAGAATCTAGATCCATATCCAGCTCCCATTCCAAATTAGTGGCCTAAGCCTAAATGGGCCCAAAATCTCATTAAAGCAGTTTGGGATGGTGTCGGGAATCCAGAGGACAAAAGGAGAACACGGTCCCAATATCAAAATGAACATGTTGCACTCTGTGACACAGCTTCATTATCTACATAGTGGTGCAACAAACTTCCAAGGAAATGCTACTAGATGATAACAAATTATCAACAATTTGGCCCACTGAAGATCAACATTGATCATTCCATTCCTCTTTCAGAAAGAATAAACACAAAGAACATTGACCACATCGAAAGGAAATTTAGAGGTTCACATGCACAGTCTCAGGATGCTGCTGCATAGAAGAACCAAGATACTGCATTGTTGTTGCATAGTGCTGCAAATTGCAACAAAATTTGTACAAGTTTTTACCCAAAGAGGAAATTTTTCTCTTAAGTATAGCTTGTTTTCCTCATTCGCTGCTTATTTTGAGGGGGGGTTTCCCATTAGTTTTTCCCCATTTTCCTTAGTTTATTAAGCGGTTTTTTAATTCTTTTAGATTGTATGGGTGACTTTTGTCCTAGTTGCTTGGGCCCATAGTTGTCCAAGTTAGGATTAAGGGGGGGTGTTAGGATTATTTAATCATCCCTTGTCCATATATAGTTTAATTTATCATATTTCCTACCTTAGGGAGACATTATTACTGTACTAGAGTGTGGGGAACACATATAGAGGTTACATGTCACTTACTGCATCTGCATGCATGAGTTTATGTGCCTCTGAAACCAATCCCTACAATATAGGAGCCCACTCTAAGTGCCACCAGCATCCTCCATCAGTTGGTTGTGGTAGGTAAGCAGTTATGCTGAGTCAACCTCCAGTTACAATCCATTTGATCACTCTCAGTTAGTCTAGTGCCACTTTTTCATGGCTGCATGGGGAGTGACGCCTGTTTCCACCTACCTCAATAATTTAACTGATTGTAGACTAATTTAGACATCTAGAGTTAGACTAGTGAGCTCTGATAGTGATTTAAACACATTGAGTTAGCCAGTCAGTCAGGTTTAGTTGTTAGATTTGAATCTTATCCACATGATTCAAGTCCCACTTATTGTAACACCATTGTATTATTGTTGGAATGTATGAAGATTAATGTTGTAATTAAATGATCAATTCTTATAAGATTTGTCTCAAACTTGTCTTGTTCAATGTACATTGTCTTTGATATTCAACTGTGTGATTCTACTTCTCAATTGCTCTCATTTTCCTGTAGATCAATGGTTCCCCTATGGCTAGAATAATGAAATGGAGCACATGGTTGAAGCAGTGACATGAAAATCTACAGTTCAAGCAATGGCAAATTGCATAGAGCACTAGCAAACAGTTCTCCAAATCCCAACGATGTCAGAAAACAAGATGAAGCTATAGGCATATCAACATCGACGTCAAAGGATTTTTGAAAAAGCACAAATCATATGGTATCTTGAACAAATTATTGAAACAAGGACCAAACAACTACGAAATCATGCTATTATTGATTACCTCATCAAGTGGAAGAACTTACCAACTGCGGGTTTGACATGGGAAGATGAGTCCTTCATACAAATGAATCCAAGCATTGAGGACAATGCTTGTCTGAAGGGAAGGAGCATGTTAAGCCCTAAATGTTTGGAACATTCCCCCGTATAGGGTGGCACATTACCCCCTATGTTGTGGTGTATTGCATATTATTCATGTCAGCTTGGGTCTATTTGTGGGTCTATTAGTTGTAATTGTACACCTTGGTCTTCTATATATGTGAAGGAGATATTTTCATTTTATTCAGCATAGTATCTTGTCTTGTCTTGTGTACTCGATACATTGTGTAAGGAGGTTCCTCCCTCGAAGAGGATTCCTATTTAACTATGTTATTTATTATTAAGGCGTGGATTACTCTCTTATTATCTATTTTTGCTCTTTTTATGCTATTTCTGGGACTCAGTTGCATAATTGTTTGGGTACACAGGGTACTCCCAAAATACCGAACACCTTGAGCAACCACTTCACACAAATAGATCACAGATCAACACACCGATGTTTGTCACGTGGTTAAAACCCTCGAGAGGGAAACAGTCAACAGCCCCATCCAAATAGCTACTTGGAGCAATTTATTATGCAAAAGAAAGAAAGTTACATATGGGCTTCTCATAATCTATCAACTAGCCAAGGACCCTCTATGCTCTTTAAATAGAGATCATAGACCAATCAGGTGTTAAGCCATGGATCAATGGTAGGTATGATCTAAGAGAAGTTGAACCGTCGGATCACTCTGTGTCTAGAACATATCATGACCATCGGATTAGAATATTTACAAATGCATACTAATGCATACTAAAGAAACACACTTTTACCTAACGGATATATTACACAAGTTGATTTTAACTAACTCCTAAGTGTCTAGATATCCTAACATCCCCCCTTAAGAACAACTTGGGATATGATTGAAGGATTTCCAAAAGTGACACTATTAGGAGAAGGAAGGAGGCATTAGAGCCTATCCCCCCTTAAGGACACATTCCTGAACTCCTAACATAGACCGAAGTTTAGAAAACTTCACTTCTGTAAGATACTTGGTGAAGATGTATGCAATCTGATCATTTGTAGGGCAATAGAGCACTTCAATAACACAATCATGAACAAGATTTCTGATGAAGTGCATGTGTAGCTCAATGTGTTTGCTGCGCTGATGTAGAACTGGATCTTTGGCAAGCTTGATGGCACTTTGATTGTCACACCAAAGTGGAGTAGGTTGCTGCTGCTCGAATCCAAACTCTGAAAGGATCTGTCGAAGCCATAAAGCTTCCTGACTGGCATTAACTGCGGCTCGATATTCTGCTTCTGCTGAATAAAGAGCAAGAGCTTGTTGTTTCTTACAAGCCCAAGTGACAGGTCCAGATCCCAGACTGAAAACATAACCTGCAGTAGGCTTTCGATCATCAAGATCGTCGGCCCAATATGAATCAGTGAAACCAACCAACAAAGGTTTCCCCCCTATACTGTAATGAATCCCAAACTGAATTGTACCTCGAATATATCGAACGAAGTATTCTTTTTGCTGCTTTCTAGTGACTTTCATGAGGAGTTTGCATATAACGGGCAACACGACCAACGGAAAAGGAAAGGTTAGGACAAGAATGAGTCAATTATAAAAGACTACCAACAAGCTGACGACACAGGGTGGCATCTACTTCAGGGGAAGTACAAGTGGCAGAAAGTTTGACTCCAGACTGGAAGGGAGAAGGGGTTGGTTTACAATCTTCCATGTGGAAGCGATGAAGAAGGTCACAAGCATACTTAGACTAGGAAAGAAAGATTCCTTCTTTGGTTTGCAAGACTTGGAGACCAAGAAAATAATGCAAATGTCTTAAGTCTGACATTTCAAAATTTTGCTTAAGACTAGATTTCACATGGGTTATAAGTTTAGGGTCACTACTAGTAAGGATAAGATCATAAACATAAAGAAAAAGTATGGTGAGATGGTTTCCTACTTTCTTGGTATAGACATTGGGGCCAGAATGGCATCTAAAAAAACCAGTGTCAAGGAGAAAGCTATCCATTTTGGCATACCAAGCTCTAGGAGCTTGCTTAAGGCCATATAAGGATTTCTTAAGGAGACAAACAAGGCTAGAGTTATTCTGAACATATCCAAGAGGTTGTTCCATGTAAATTTCCTCATGTAAATCACCATGTAAGAAGGCATACTTGACATCCATTTGATGGAATTCCCAGTTATGTAAGGCTGCAAGGGAAAGAATAAGGCGGATGGAGTTCATTTTTGCTACAGGGGCAAAGGTTTCATTGTAGTCAATCCATTCAACTTGGGAAAAACCTTTGGCAACTAACCTTGCCTTAAGTCTTTCAACACTTCCATCTGATGCATACTTAGTTCTGTAGACCCATTTACATCTGACAAGTTTTCTTCCTTTTGGAAGAGGAATAAGATCCCAAGTATCATTCGTCATTAAGGAACGATATTCTTCATCCATAGCTGCATCCCAATCTGGATTTCCTGAAGCTTCTGCAAAAGTTTCTGGATCATGATTCTCGGAAACTTGAGCCAAAAGAGAAGAAGCTCGCTGAAACTGAGAACATGTTCGATGTTGATTTCTAGGATCATCGGCAAGATCACCAGCTGCTTCACATGTTGAACGGACCCATCGAGGAAGTATTGGTGCTGGTGCAATTGGAGGAACATGAGCAGGTGAAGGTGGATTTTCATCCTCACTGTCATCATCAGAAACTGGAGTTGGAAACCTTTCAAGGAAGCTGGAAGAAGAAGAAGAAGAAGGCACAATCGCCGAATCAGGCTCGCAGGCCAAAGATGGCACATCCGCCAAGTTAGGCTCACAGGCCAAGAGATTTTCATCAAATTTAACATCTCTTCTAACGATTATATCATGAGAATGTGGCTAAAGAAGTCTATAACCTTTTACATCTTCAGAATATCCAACAAATATGCACTTTTCACTTTTAGACTGCAATGCTTTCCATTTTTCATCTGGAATGTGAGCCCATGCTTCACAACCAAACACACAAAAGAGACTTACATCTCGTTTAATTTTACTCCATGCTTCTTCCGATGTTATACCTTGTAAAAATTTAGTGGGTGTGTGATTAACTATGTAATTTGCACAATTTATGGCCTCAACCCAATATTGAAGACTTAGTCCCTTAGATTGGATCATACAATTAGCCATTTCTTTTAAAGTGTGGTTCTTCCGTTCAACTACACCATTTTTTTGTGGTGTATATGGAACAATGTGTTGTTGTTGGATTCCTTGTTCAGTGCAAAAAGTAGTGAACTTGTTGTTAACATATTCTCCTCTATTGTCAGATCTTAACTTAATGATTTGATGACCAGATTATTTTTCAACAAGGGCCTTGTAGGACAAGAACATGTTAAATACTTCGCTCTTAAGTTTTAGGAAGTAAACCCAAGTGCGTCTGGAGTAGTCATCAATGAAAGTTAAGAAATATTTGAAACCAGAAAATGAAGCAGATGGAAGAGGGCCACACAAGTCACTATGCACAAGCTCCAAGGGAACTGAGGCATGCCAAGAGGCACGCTTGTCAAAACTGTCCCGATGATGTTTTTCGAGTACACAACCGGAACAAACACCATCCTTGCAAGATACCAGCGGAAGACCAGCCACCATATTGTCTTTACATAGTTGTTGCAATGAGCGATACTTTAAGTGACCAAATCGCTCATGCCAAAGTGTGCTCAAGTTATCACTATGAGCAACAAAAACTGAAGGAAAAGGTGATGACCCAAAGTTGTTAAATTTGTACAACCTGGTAATATCATCAACAGTTTCAGTAGCAAGGAAATTTTGAGGATTTTTAAAATCCTTGATTACAACTTGGTGAGGTGTAAACGTCATAGTTTTAAGTTCACTTGAATGAGTAATTTGATAGACTGATAACAAATTGTAGGAAATTTTTGGAACACATAGTACATCACTGAAATGACCATTTTCTACTGGAACTGTTCCAGATCCTACAACACTTAGAGATCTATCATCACCAACAAATATTTGTTTGGTGTTACATTCATGCATAGTAGAAAAGATGGATTTATCCTTAGCCATATGATAAGATGCTCCAGAATCAATGAGCCATTTAATTGAAGTAGAAGAAAAAGATGCAGTATAAGAGTAACCAGAAGCACAAAGTGCATGTCCATGAGAGGTAGATTCTGAAGACAAATCTAGGCTGATGTGGTGCTTCTTCATTGCTTCTTCCAAGGCTGCCATCTTCTTAAAACACTTAGATTCATCATGATTATCTTTTCCACAAAAATTGCAATGACGCTCAGTCTTCTTTCTTTTTTGCTTGGATCCTTTGTCATTTTTTAAAGGAGGAGCTGACTAAGAGGGTTTGGGACCCTTGTTGTTTGGCTTATTATTGCGAAAATTATGTTTCTTGGGAGGCTTGGACTTTTCTTTCTATTAGGACAATAAGGCTTTCCTAGATGTATCTGCATTGTTAATTATTCCAAGATGAATGGGCTTATCTTGCTCTCTAATTAAGGAATCACAAAAGGATTCAAGGCTAGGCTCTTGATAGCTAGCTGCAGTCAAGGATTCTTTCATGGAGTAGAATGTAAATACAAAAATAGAATATGCAGGTCCAAGTTTGGAAAGAATATGATAAATACATTGTTTGTCTTCTTTCTTAATCTTGCATTCTGCACATAAGAGTCTAAGAGTTTTATAATTAAATAAATAGTCTTGAATGCATGAAAAATCATTTGGATTCAAGAAAATCAACTCATTCTCGAGTTGATGACCCCGAATTTCTTTGTGTTTACCAAACACAGATTCCAACTTTTCCCAAGCTTTATTAGGTTCATCAATTTCAGATATGTGGAATCGCAAATCAATAGAGATTGACATCCCAATCAATCCACACGCTTTATCACATCTATTTGCCCATTTAATTTTCTTATCATCATCAGTGGGTTTTGTTTTTTTCCCTAAGGTTATCCTGAAAAGTCCCCTACTTCGTAGAACATCTTCCATACGAGATTTCTATGAGAAATAGTTAGAACTTGTAAGTATAATATCACAAGGGGCGGCCATACTATAAACTAATGGCTGAAAAAATAGAAACTAACTATCTGGATGCAAAGAGCTTGAAAAAATATGCGGTTTTTAAAAAAACGGTACTGAAAACTGATTCAGAATGTTGAAGTTATGCTTGATCAAACACAATGTTGAAGATGTCCCCAATTATAGTGACGTGGCAAACATTAACTTGACCAACTAAAAAAAGGAAGCCCCCTCTTCCCAAGATCAACATTTGACAATCACTTTACAATAAAGTTGCTTTGAAATGAATCACTTTTGTAGAATAAGTGATGTTCACTTTTACAATAATGTGACTTTTAAATAGTGCGGCAATAAATTAACAGACTTAAGTGACTCACTTTTATTTTATTTTATTTATGTGAGATGCACTTTTACAATAAAGCAACTTGAAAATAGAAATTGCATGCACTAAAAAGTAGCTTAATAAGACTTGAACTCAAGACCTATTAAGTAATAAAGTAACTTTGGACCAAGTGAGCTAAGTTTAAAAGGTACATAAAATAATGGAAAGAGGAAGGGGTTTTTTTTTTTTCACTCTTCTCTCTCGTTCTCTGTGCTTGCTTTCTTTTCCTGCAAATCACAAAAAAAATGAAAAACAAAAACAAAAAAAACTTTTCCACACAATGGGGTTAGATCTTGGTTAGCTTCTCCGTGATTGCTTTCTTTTCATAAAAGTTTTCTCGTTGTTTCTGATTTGCTGTGATCGCACAAGGTGCACGGCAAAGAGCATACGTAGCCGAGAAGACAAGAAAAAAAAACTTTCCCTTACTGTTTCTGATTCACCGCGATCGCGCAAGGTGCACGACAAAGAGCATACGCAGTCAGGGAAGGCAACAGTCCGAGACTAAAACAAAAATGATCTAATAATAAAGTGATAAAATATGAGAGATTTACAAAAAACAAATCCGTCACTATAACATTATAACTTCAGATTTGCCGAAATGGGTGTTTCTGGAGCAAACAGAAACAGTTTTCGGTGAAACGAAAACTATTTCCCAATGGAAATGGTGCTCCAAATGCAATGGAATAGCTCCCATAGGCCACAAATGCACAAAAAATCCAGAACCAGAAACCCTTTCAAAGTTTCGGCAACACCAGTTCCAGATCTTGATCAAAACCGAAAGCGACTCTTCATAAAAGCTCTGATACCATGTTCGGGTACATAGGGTACTCCTAAAATACCAAACACCTTGAGCAACCACTTCACACAAATAGATCACATATCAACACACCGATGTTTGTCACGTGGTTAAAACCCTCGAGAGGGAAACAGTCCACGGCCCCAGCCAAATAGCTACTTGGAGCAATTTATTAAAAGAAAGAAAGTTATATATGAGCTTCTCATAATCGATCAACTAGCCAAGGACCCTCTATGCTCTTTAAATAGAGATCATAGACCAATCGGGTGTCAAGCCATGGATCAATGGTAGGTATGATCTAAGATAAGTTGAACCGTCGGATCACTCTATGTCTAGAACATATCGTGACCGTCGGATTAGAATATTTACAAATGCATATTAATGCATACTAAAGAAACACACTTTTACTTAACGGATATATTACACAAGTCGATCTTAACTAACTCCTAAGTGTCTAAATATCCTAACAATAACAACATAGTTCTATGTGAAAGAAAACTTCACACCTTAAACAGTCCTAAGAAGTCCAACCCAAAAAGCACTAATGTGTTATCAAATATATGCTACCTAATGACAAACAAAGCATCTCTGCCAACCATCACACTCATCGTTGTTCTAGTACCTGTCCCCACCTACGCAAGAAACCCAAACGAATTGTTCAACCTCTCCTGCTAAATCCATCCACTTCCCAACCCTAACAGTGCAATAAATACACATCAAGACTCTTCATTTATAAAATCAACAAATTTCACATCAACCATTGATTAAATTACCAGCAAATCAACCATTAATTAAATTACCTTTAATTACCAGTAAGAAGATCAGATAGCGTAAACATCCAAACTTCAGTAAATTCAATGCCAACCAAACCTTGCAGCTTATTTAATCAAGCATTAAACTTATAAAAAGCACAAGGATCCATTAAATTGATCAAAGGAACAAGGATCAACCATGGGAGCCATTAGATCATACCAAAACCAATCACAACCACATATCCAGAAAACAAATTTTCAATCTATGCCAATTACAGCCAACAACCATCATTAACAATTGAAAACTATAAATCAATAGAAATATAAGTAATTTTACCATTTTGCAATTCGAACCGCTTAGCAGATTAGTCCCTCACACAAGACATTCGGCTCAGGTATTTTAATTTTTTACAGCCAATATTTTATGGTTATTTATATGCCATATGAAACAACTAACCTACTTGGTTGCCCATGACATATCCCTTTCATTTTTTTGCCTTCGATGGTGTTGAATATATCAATGAACTTATTCTTACCTTATACATTTGGTTTTATGTCTAATCTATACATGTTGTAGAACACATGTTAGAAAAGTAGTCCAACCTCCTAAATTCACAGTTGCTCACTTTCTTTGCGTTTTCTTCCAAGCATAACTAGATTATGATGCCCACGGTTCAAATAATATTTCCTATAGTTAAAATAGATTAAATCTCACTGTTGTTTCCATTCTTGGTCACACCAAAACCACTACTCAAAACACTTTTATTTGTAGTTTAAGTAAATTTCCAAGACAACACCATTCAACCATTCTTTCATAAGTAGTATTTAAGGTGTACTTTAATTCTTCCTCAATCTACTCACACTATATTCATTTAATTGTATGCAATAAAAGAAAATAGGTAACGATTTGACTTAGAGAAGCACAAAGGCAGTGAAGGGAATGAATTGTAGAGATAATGTCAGCTACTTATTATATTAATGTTTTCTATTACCTATCCATTATGCAGATATGAATTCACTTACTTTATCACAGTTCTATCTTGTTATCGCATAGGTGGTGGACACCATGGCAAGAGGGAATTATGTTGCTCGAATGAGGAGGACACGAAAGAAAGGACCTATAGGTGCACAATTGCAACATTGTTCCTTGGATGATGATACACAACAGAATGTTGCAAGACATAACTGAGATGCAAATGGTGAAGACCAATGCATGCAAGAGCCTAATGGTGCTGCTCTACCTACACCTGGAGTGCATGTAACTGGTTCAAGCAAGAAGATAAGCGCTATCAAAGTATGAACAAAAGAATACATGATGAAGGAAATTGACGTGTAATGATACAATCAAATCAAATTGGTCATTAACTCCCTTTTCTCAAGAAAATTTCGAACAAATTGTAAGTTTGAAGGGGGTTTGTCTAGTCAATTGAATAGGGATCAAGAAGGTAGGAGCAACCAAGGAAGGGAACAGGGTTGTGATGGCTCAAGTTCCTGTGCACAGTGTACTTAGACCATTTATGTTTTGCACATCATCCAGGATGAAGTCTACTCCAAGGCTCCTGGGAACCCCAACATATGCAAACTAAAACCTTTGCTTGCCACTTTCCAGAAACTAGTGGTGAGGGAATTTGAATTAGGGAAGCTTGCAGATATCTTATAGGATGTTATATATCAGTAATATATGTTTGTGCAGGTTTATAATATATTTGGAAATATTAGGGGGTCGCACAAGCAAAACTTTCCTCTAGGATTGCACACGAGACTCAACTTGCAGGCTTCCCAAACACAGGAAGGAGGTCACGAATCTTCATTTTTATACATGATTTCTTCATTATCATGTTAATGATAATTTAGAATAGAAAATAAGAAAATCCGATATGCCTAAGTTGACCAACCCAAGAAAAACATAAAACTAGTCATTTTTCTATTGAAAATTAGACAAGGTACCAAAAATATTTGTGAAACTCAACCAAACTTATTCAAATTGCTTGGCTAATTGTAGAGATACATGAATACATAAAATATAACTAGTGGGGGCTGAAATGAGTCTCACAGGAAGCTCAAAGACAACATCCTCTGGCATCAAACATCATTGAAGAAAGAGACTAGAAATCCAAGGGAATTGGAATGACAAACTTCCCAAACTTTTTAAAAGGACCCATACCTCTTTGGTTCTGATATCAAAGTATACAATTTTCCACCATTAATGGATGAATTCCATCAATCCTCACTTAAGACTGGAAAAGCAGCAAGGGCACATCCCCTAGCTATGACTAGGTGCACATCTCCGCGTGTCTGAAAAGCTAGAGCTCTCAATTTGAAATTATGACTAACCAAAGATATGAGAGTTGTGCGCTACTCTTATTTTGTAGAAGACATGGATTCTTGTGCAAGTCTCATTGGCCAATGCGCCCTCATGAGCTAGATTGGAATGTGCTTGCTTTGACTTTTTTTCTTCTTTTCCTTGCTTTTGCATTGCCTTTTCTATTTTTCTTGCTTTATTTTTCCTTTACTCTACTTTCTTGCTTTGCATGCTTTCATGCATTTCTTTCCAAAAGCTATAATTTCTCTACTTTGTACTACTTTTTACCTTGGAACGCCTTCCTTCCACCTTTCTTCCTTTCTGGCAATGTTTCCCTAGTTCCAAACCTTATCCCTTTGTCCTAGTGTGCCCTCCTAGCCACCTCATTTTCACATGATCCAAAAATTAATTTATTCATGGGAAATAAAGAGATCAAATTAACTTGTGAGATATTACAAACTAACGTCTAGACATAATTAATCAAAATTAATTAATAATTCCCTCTTCAACCCATATGGATTTGATGGGCTAGGAATTGGTCAAGTGACCACCTAAGGAAGGGAGATGATATGATTATGTCGAATACAACATGTATTATGTAAGATAAAATACAAAGAAGTATAGAATTGCACCTACGACAATGCATTATTGGCTAAATGGTATAACTCATACCAAGAGGAAAGGGCCTCTTACCTTGCTAACTAAACCGAAGGAGGAAGAAATTGTCAGTTGGTGTAAGGATATGGCTAATATGGGCCATGGGATGGAGTTGATATAGCTAAAGTAAAATGTTGCACATATCTATCAATCAAGGCCTAATCCTTTTAGATATGGATTTCTAGGGAAGTCATGGTGGGAAGGGTTCAAAAAAAGACATCCAGAACTTGTCTTGCAAACCGTAGAAGGACTAGATAGAGATAGAGTATTGAATTTGCAACCTACAATCATGTCAAGGTTTTATGACACACTATCTAATTCCTATCATAAACATTCATACAATGAAAACCATATATGGAATTGCGATGAAATTGGGTTACAAGCTGGGAGGAATTGTGGCATGCAGGTAATTGCTAGGAGAGGTAGCAGTAATGTGCCCAAAATTATGCCCAAGAGTAGGGAGTGGATAACCATTTTGCGATGTGTAAATGTAGTCTATTAATCAATCCCTAGGTTCTATCTATTCAAGGTAAAGAGTCGGTTGAAAAATTATATCAATAAATATGAGGTGGGAGCATGTATGGCTGCACATCCAAATGCATGGATGTAGAAATAACTTTTTTTGAATTGGTTGTGCCATTTTGTTGCATCTGTACTAGTTGGTGTATCACGTGAAAACAAATACTTGTTGATATTCAATGTCCATGGCAGCCACATAGCCCTGCTGACAGTTGAAGCACCAAACTCTATGGGCATTGATTTGCTAACCTTGCTTGCACATACCACCCACTTGTTGCAAGCCCCAAATGTTCGTGTTTTTGCACCACCTAAATCATTTTTTCAGGTCCAAGAGAGATTCATGGATGGAAAAGAACCATGGGGTTGAGGTAAAAGGGTTTGAGTTATCCGAACTTGCTAGTATTGCATTGAGAAGGGCTCTCACTCCCTCAAATATCAGGGTTGGTTTTAGGCGCATAGGATTTTGGCCACTAGACTATGATGCCATTCTACATGATACGGTTTGCAGCCAAGCTTTTGAGGTACATGAATATGATGAAGATGCTGTAACAGAATATGCATATGTTGCAGACAACATGTTATCCCTCTCTCAAGGACATTTCAAACCATTAGGTGACAACGATAAACACGTTAGCGCTACTAATATGGCAATGAAGTTGGTCAAGATGTCATGGAATCTATTCAATTTGTACATGAAACATGCACATATTTGAAAAATGAAGACCATGGAGGCATTGCTGATCCTCATGTGGTCAAAGGTAGCCAAGAATTGCAAATACATGAAGAGCAGTTGACATTACCAAGCCAAGTGGAGCAGCCATAATGGTTAGTGGAAGCTATGATGAATATGAACAAACATTTTGTGACTAACACCAACGAAGATAGCATGAACATGCCTTCACAACTAACATTATTGACCAGTGAAGCTGCCCATTTTTTTGTGGATGCCGAGGGTTTAGATGAAGGTGATGTAGGCACTGAAGAACCAGATGCAACATACAATGTAGATGAAACACTACTCCCGAAATATACTCATACCCCACCCAGTAGTTCAACACTCAAGGCATTCCTAAGGTTTCTAGTGGAGAGAGTGATAGAAAAATAAATTAGAGGACCATCAAATGTTCTTTGCTTGATCAGGAGTTCACAATTACTCACATCAGATGACTACGTAAAACTATTGGGTGAGGCTGAACAAAAGAAAAAGGAGATGCAAGAACAAAGAGAACGGAAGAAGAAACTTGCAAATGAGAGGAAGGACAAAAATATTGTTCAGGTCGAGTCATAGGAGCTTGAAAGGATTCAAAGAGAGAAAGAGAAGCAAGAAAAACAGCACAATAAACAATTGGCCATGCATGAAAAAGCACTAAGAAAGACACAAGAGGATCATATTAGGAAGGAGGAGCAAACAATGTCCAACTCAATCAATCACATTGCAGATAATACACATTCATTCTAGGACCTTATAAGCATACAGATCCCCTAATATCTATCAGCTACTCTTGTCCTCAAATTTCTTGACGACAGTGGGAGGCCCAATCCTACATATACTTTCCCTACTCCTCCAGTTAATATAGGGAGGATGGGATCATGTCATAACTTTGCATTTCTAATCCCTCAATGGTTGCAAGGCCAAACTAGCCTTAATAAAATGTAGTCATCTCATCCCTTTCAGCTCTTGCAAGTGCAAGTAACTCAACCCATCCTAACGTAGGAATGCCAACATACTTGGCCAACACAAATGTAGGGACCCATCAATTTTGGGCAATCAAAACAGTCTGCCAACAAAGAAGTGAATATGTTTTCTTCTTATTCCCAACCACTTCCAAGTGGATTTTGTTAACTGTGCAATGTTTTGTTTAATATTGAACGTGTTGTTGTAATCAGAACCAGGCCATAAGGGATTTGGCACCTACATAGCCCATAACCTATATAACCCAGCTGTCCAGACTGCACATAGGTCAAGCTTGAATTGCTTTGTGGCTTATATGCAAGTATTTTTGTTTGTTTGTTTTTTGTAAGTTAAGAACTATTCTATTGAAAAAAGGTAATAATGTTACAAAAAGAGTTACAGTTCAGAGATGCATTCATGCTCAAAGATAAAACCAGGTTGAATAGTTCTAAAAATATTACCAGACCCTCCCTCCATGAGGGAAAATAGGTCCAAGGAAGGAAGAAGAGTATCCTTATGCAAAAAGACATAATAGTTCGTGAAATATAACCGACAGACAAGATTCTGACATTGATAATCCCACATCTTCCTAACCAAAAACAAAAGAAGTCATTGACAAAACATGATTAAGGCTTGTGGAATGGCTCCTCAATGATAGGGCATCTAAAGCTAGAAGAAACTGGCTCGCTTGGGTCATCCTTGGCATCCGATGTGTTGTCACTGGAAGCATACCTCCTCACTGCTGGAGGAATCATCTTCATCACCGCTACATGTAGGGGGTTGTTTAACCGAGAGAGGGGTTTCCTTTCTAGCCATTGTTGGGCTAGGAGTGCATTTACCAACAGAGAGGGATTTTATGCGACTCGGCGAGGGAGGAGGAGGAGGATCGCAGTCCATAGTGACTGTGGGGGAAATGGTGGAGGGGGAAGGTGCAGAGGCTAACACATGGGGGTTGTGGGAACTGCAGGAGGTGTAGGTGCCAGAGGCTGGGAGTGGAAGCGAAGAATGAGCCGAATGGAGAGGTTTTTTATCACCCAATAATTCCTTCGTCACTCCAGAGTGCGACCAACTGCGTTGACTACACCAAAAAATTCACCTTCCCATTCATTCACCATGCGGTGAAAATCTTCAGGGATCTCAACATCGAAGCCATCACCACTGGCCTGGGCACTGAGCTGAATTGGGCGATCAGACTGGGTACCTCTTCCCAAACGACCACGTCGAGGATACCTCATTGTCTGCGTGACATGTCTTGATGGCGGAGGGTGACTGTGAGCTCAAGGCCAGGGACTGAATTGTAGAGGGACAAATGAACAGAGGAAATATGAGGATAGAGCTGCGAGAACCCTGAGGTCAAATGACCAAAATGACAGAGTAGTCTGGGCATTAATCTATTGGCACGTCGTCCTAGGAACCAAGGAGATGCATTAAAATCCTATTGCAATGAGGTGACAACTGCGTCTCTTTGGGTGTCCATGAGATGTCCACGTCTTAGCTCAGAGTTAATCACCGCAGCCATAGAGGGGGTGATGCAAGGGTGACATCAAGCTGATGACGAGTTGGCCCCGTCATCAGCCTCTGTATCCTTGATGGCATTGTTATCACCCGGATCTGGGTAAGTATTTTTGTTTGTTATCTAAGAAGAAAATAAGAAATTGAAGTTGTTTTCAATTTTGGATTCAAATTTTCCAATGGATTATAATGTCATTAACTTGTTTTCAAGTTGACAACTACAACTACAAATAACAATTTAAATTTTCTATTGAAGTCCTAAGTAATATATTAGAGTAGCAAAAGAGGCATAACACATGTACTAAAACAACCACCATACCAACCGCAACCACAAATACAATTACCACTACAACTTTCATGATTCAAAAATATACCATTGAAATTATCATTAAATCGAATTACAAATTTCATTGCGATTACCAAATTGCATAAAAGAACCGAATGGATTACAATACCATTTCTTTGTCAGTTACCAAAACTCGTAACATAAAAGAATTCATTACAAGAACCATTACAAATGACAAATACCCTTTACCTAATTCATTAAAATAACCATTGTAACTTACATATACCAACATATCGATATTCATCACAAATCCATTCCCTTTACATTTTCCAAAATGAGTAACATGACAAAGTTCATTAGAAAAAACCATTGCGTTTTACATTTACCAACAAACAAAATTCATCACAAACCCACTCCCTTTACATTTTCCAAATTGAGCAATCCAACATAGCTCATTAGAAAAACCAATGCAATTTACAGCTACAAAGTGGAATTACCAAAAGCATTACAAATTACAATTACAATTTTAATTACAAGTGTTAGAATATAATCCGTTAGGGATTATAATATTGTAAATAAATAAATAGGAATAGTTGGAAGCCGAAAAGGCTGGACGGAAGGTGAAATAAACCGTCACATGAATGTATAAATGAATGCTTAGCCATGAATGAATGAATTGAATCGGGAGTTATTACCAACATGTGGTATCAGAGCTTGGCTGCCTGCCTGCCGTAACTCCTGCCTGCTGCATTTCTACACATTCCTGGCATTCTGCTTGCCAGTCCATTGCCAGACTGCTCCATCAGTCTGCCAGTGGAGTCGCATGCATTGTCTGCGTTACAATTCCTTCATGATTGAGTTTGTGTGCTGCGAAACCCTAATCTGGACGCGTTTTGTATGTGTATTATGTCTGGGTTTTTCTTATAGCATGGGCGTAAAAATTCTGTGTTATACCTAAACCCTAATTTTCTGTGTTGGAGTCTGCCCTCCAGGAGTGCATTTCTCCTTTGAGAACTGCTATGAAAGTTTATGTTTTCACCAGACCTTTATAAGGAGTCTTCGATTTATGTTTTCACCAGACCTCGAATTCATTTGTATAATTGATCACTGCCAGGGTTCTGGAGTCGATTTGTAGACATGGTTTTATTATAGCAGGCAATAGATTTCCATCGTCTTCGATTCTGGAGATTTCCTTGGTTCCACTGCTGTTTTTTGTAGTCACGGTCGAAGGTTCTTCCACCCTCGTTCTTCAAAGGTCGTCATCTGTTGCTCCTGCTTCCCTCGGACACGTTCTTGAGGCATCGTCTTGTGTTCCTGCTGCTTCCCTCTAGCGCTGGTCTCCTCTAAGTTTGCGGCCACCGCTGGTGGTTTGTGCTGCCTTTTCTTCTGGCTGGAGGTGGTTTGAAAGGGCGAAGAACAATCGGTCTTCATGGGGAGAAGTTGATAGCTGTGAGTTCTCTGCCTGAGTGAAGAACCCGCGTTGTAATGCTGCGTGGAGGCTGCATTTGATGCTTGTGTGAAGCTGCGACCTTCGTGGAGTTAATAAATGAAGCTGTGTGTTGAGTTTTGAATTGCCGGCTTACAATACCCTGCTAGGTTACAATACACTGTAAGGTTACAAAGAATTCGTTGATATATACTGGTGATTGCATTGATATATAGCTTGACTACCTGCCGCCTGCGTGATGGACCTGGAGGAATAATGCTTGCTGGAGATATAAAGCTGCGTTGGAGATTGAATGAAGTGGAGCTGCGATTTCAAATGTTTCTCCTGGAAGTGGACGCGATTTCAAATCTGTTGTGGAAGATCTCGAGTGTTTCTCCTGCGTGGAGCTGCAACCCATCAGGGTGGAGACCTATCAGTGTTTATGCTAAGTGATATAATATATGCTGCGTGAGTTTTTGATTTATATTCCAATAATATATGCTGACTGATATATTGGAGAATGTTTCTCTTCCGTGAAGAGACTGCTGATTAAGAGCCATGTTGAAGACTGATATATTGGAGAAATTATGTATGCTGGAGATTATTCTATGCTGCGTTTATGATGAATAATTTTATGTATATGCTCACTGATATATTGAAGACTCTTGCTATATTGTGAAAGAATGTTTGTTTAAATATTCACGTGGATAATCTTGCTTGCTGCATACTACTGGAACATTGAACAAAACTAGAGCGCACCCACTGAAATGCTGCTGCGATTTCTGAAGACTTAGAATACTGTTGGTGGAACGTGTAAAGACTCAGCCTGAATATTGGTGCGAAACCATAATTTCTTGCGTGAAGCTGCCTGCAAGTTCTTCAAGCTGCTGCGAGTCATGCTGGATACTGTGTTAAAAGCTGCGGGTATCTTGGAGATTTTTTTGGCACATTGCTGGTGCTGTTCCATTAATATTGAGTCGTAAACCCTAGATTTTTTAGTGTAGTCTATGAAGAATTGAAAATATTGTTGTAAGCGGTTGCATAACTTATTTTCTATGTTTGTACACTGCCATAAAAATTGTATTGCTGCAAAATTATCTTAGACTGATGTAAATACTATGGCAGCGACATATACCTGGATAGTGAATAGAGCTTATTTCTAGCTAGTACAGCTGTAATTATACATAGATTGTATTGGAAAAAGTAGCAGAGACTTAGACCTGCTTCTTTCATATAGCTGACTGG
>LPNX010881873.1:145649-159370 GCA_001517045.1 Pseudotsuga menziesii
CGAAAGGTGAAATAAACCGTCACATGAATGTATAAATGAATGCTTAGCCATGAATAGATGAATTGAATCGGGAGTTATTACCAACAACAAGAACCATTACAAATTAAAATAAACAAAACCATTGCAAATTACAATTACCAAAAGCAAAGGTATTTTAGAGGTTATGCACAACAACACACTAAATTTGGGACAAATGGACCTATCGTCCATAACGAAGGTCAAACCATATAAACCTACATCCTAATAACGAATGTCAAACCGTCTAAACAAGCATCCCATTGAAGGCCTTATGCCATTGTGTCTGCGAACAAAGCATGAACGCCCACAAGAAAATCCCAAATATTTGCATGCAAGCCGATAAACAAACAAATCACAAATATTCATATGAAAGTCGACAAACCCATCAATTGGGGTTTACGCTAGGGTTTTGGCTAGGGCTTTGGCAGGAATAGTTGCATAGTGTTGTATATGGATGATCCCCAAAGATGGCATTTGAATTCCCACAAACCCTATAAGAAAAATAGATAAGGTACTGCCAAAAATGGAGGTTAACCCTCGCATAGCACACCTAGGAACAAAACTGGAGTTCGAATTCCAAGCTATAATCTAATTATTTACAACCATACACCAAGCCATGACCATAATGCAACCAATACCACAACTGTGACATACCACAACAAAACTACAAGCTACTTTAATCAATCCAAACATGAAACCCTAGCAAGAACCCTTTCAAAATCCTAAATACAAACCATTTACAAGCACAACAGGGGTGAAACATACAAATTTCCTTCAATATTTGATGTGTTTAAAAACACAGAGGGAAAGCAATCCGGCATTCATCATAAGAGCACACAAATATCCAACCAGTAGTGGAAGTGTTGATAAACACACAGTCATCGATTGGTAGGGTTTGACACCTACTAATAAAAGGAAGAAAAATTGTGCCAGATGAGCCACCTGCTCCACCATGCATTGAACCTCCAATCACCACGATCGATCTCCACTTGGAAAAAAATGCTAAAATGGTAGTAAATCAGTTGGGTAAATTGAAACCACAGAGTTGAAAACCACACGGTGGTGATTCTCACCTGGTCGAGAGCCACTCGAGAGCTAGTGCACTGCAAGTAGTGTGTCTAGCGCGAACAACAACAATCAGTAATGAAGGCGAACTCCAAGTAAGCACCCATATGAACCGCCCCAAACTAGGCATTAATCCAACCGACCAACTCCACACACTAGGTAAACGACGGACAAGCATTCACGACCAAGCGGACAAGCGAGCGGAGTAATCCGCACCACAAATCGGGGGGGGGAGGGATCACCCATCGGTCTCAGCCAAAATAACACTACATGAAACACACTCAATAAACCCTATCTGGGATGGTCAATTCTTTCTCATATAATAAGACCACCACAGGGATGTGGCATGCTATCCAATTGATAAATGAAGTACATGTGGTGGGCATACATGTGGCCTCCACGATGGGTACAGGAAGGGTGCACCACTATTGGTGTCCCTTCCCAATATCTATAACTAAAGGCACAAATAAAAATCCCATTCTCATTCGGATAACATCAAAATCCAGCTATGATTGTGATCAACCTTTTACTCAAATACGATTTTTGGAACTCCTTTTTTTTCCAAGCGAAAATGTTTAACTTTCATATTAAAAAGATGAAACCTGTCAGTACAGTATTACATCAAATGAACTAGTGCTGAAAAACAAAAAAATACAGTCATGACTATGAACAAGATGCTAATATCCCCAACTCCACCAAAAAAATCCCATTCTCAAATCGATACCCCCCAGCAAAACAAGATCTTGTCCCCACTCGCAGAGCCGACTATCCACATAAACAAAGAAGTGGCAAAACCTTATTCAAAAAGACAAATACTCCTCCAATGTTAACCGTGAGTCCTTCCAGGTCTCGTAATGGATGAATAAATCCATCTCCCTGATACCAAATTTAGACAGGAGGTTTGCCTTAGTGTTATAATCACGATAGACATGCATGAAGGAGATATCCCTGAAGGAAGAGATCAACTGACGCACCTTCGAAACCCAATGACCAAGAAGAAGGGAATGTAAGGTAAAGTCACCCTTTTCCCAGTTAATGATGACTTGGGAATCACCAATGATATGGATGTTTTCCATGCTGAGAACCTTAATGACAACAAGCAGAGCCCATAAGGCCAAAATTTCTGCCTTGGTATTAGTTTCTCAACCCCCCTTCATCCACCCTTTGATAGTCACCTGTGCATTTAAGTAAATCATGAAACCTATGCCACAGATGCCTTGCTTCTCAGCTCCATCAAAAAATCCCCTCGGGATATTCGACGAAAAATGGGGCTATATAATAATGAGAGGCTTCCTAACTTGTACGGGGCTCCAAGCTCTATAGTCCCCAATAATATGAGAAACTGCCAACGAGGGACTATAATACTCATCCTAAAAAATAACCTTATTACGCACTTTCCAGCAATCCCACATCACGAAAAGGGGAATATTTCGACGATGTTTCACAGAAGTAAACCAAATAATAATATTGCCCACTAAAATCTCTTTGAACCAGCAAAAATCTTCCTAAAAAAACCCCCCGTCTCCTCTAAAACTCGCCTAAAATAAGAACACCCTCCAAACAAATGGTTTACTGATTCTGTCGTTGAACCACACAAAGCACATCTATTCAGTCCTACAAAACCTCTATGAAGGAGCACATCCCAGGTGAGCACCCGATTATTAAAACAAAGCCAAGCAAAAAGCTTGATTTTCAGAGGACATAGAGCCTTCCATACCCAAGAATTCCATCCATTTTCTACTAACCTCTCGAAGGATTCTACTATCATGTCATATGCCAACTTTGTTGTTACCTGTCCCTTATCCTTATTCCTCTCCCAAACCAGTTGATCAGGGCCTGCCGATAGAGAAATCCCTGCAAGTTTGAAATTGGCAATATTGCTGGTCCATTCGTCCCCTAAGTCAGCAGTCAGATTTAACTCTTGAGCACTGACTCAACGGTGAAGGCCCAATGGATCAACTTTCCAAAATTGCTGTAAAACCACCAAATTTGTATTATGAGAGAAACAAGAAGATTTTCCGATAGTTTATATTCTCCCTCCACCCCAATTATCGGATCTATCCCAATGTTTATCAGTATACCCCGCCCCACAACCCACGAAAGAGCCTGGTTAATCAACGGATAGCTAGCTAAGAATCTAGACCATACATAAGAAGAGTTCCCCCTTTAACTGTGGAATTTCTGAACCATAACTTCAGATATTTCCTTTTCAAGTACTTTGCTCTTAAAACTTTACTCCACAAGCAAGAATTAAAAATCCTATGCTAGAATGAGGTAGCACAAAGGGCCATGTTGAAGCTAGATGAGCACTTGATTCCCCATCCACCGAAAGCAAAGGTCTGAGATAATCTCCCACACACAAAGATGAAACATCCCACCACTCTCCTTGCCAGCCCATAAGAACTGGAACAATAATTTCCTGAGAGCATAGATGATAGAACCAGACAAAAAATATAATGAGAACCAAAATATCGGGATTCCCTGTAAAACAGATTTAATTAGAATAATTCTAACTCCTCCCAGTAAGAGAGTAGTCATGTTTATTCTGTTTTAAATAGTCTAAAGACCGAGGCATGATAATTGTGCTAGATATAAATATTTCTGCATTATATCTAACAACCTAATCATCTGAAATCTTGTTTTCTCTACTGCTCTGTTTTTCCTAAAAATACTGAAATGAGAGCACAATATTTAGTATATTTGTAGATTGTTGAAGGCTTTATTTCTACGCAAATAACAACAGAGGTATACGATATAGGGCTCTCTTACATCGAGGAACTTGCAGATCGATGCCTCATGGAAGTTTCAAAAGTTTGCGGGGATGGGCGAATAAAGTATTGTAAAATCCATGCTTTATTGCATGAATCAGCTATCAAAGAAAAGAAAAAAGCAGACAAAAGCATTATGGGAAGATTGAATGCCTTCTCATTACTAGAGTGAGTATAAATAGGAAATACATAATCATAATACTATGGGTGAATACCATAGGTCGAAAAATATCATGGGTCACCTAACCGACTAACTAACTACATGTGAGATTACATTTTCCAACATACCCCCTTAATATCAATTGGTATTACATCTTCAGCGCTGTCTATGCCTAAGTGTGCTCTCTGATATACAAATGCATATGTTCCCAATGGTTTGGTGAACATGTCAGCCAACTACTCCTTAATGCCACAAAACATTAAGTAAATTTGTCCATCATTGACTAACTCATGAATGAAATGATAGCGAGTCACAGTGTGTTTGCTTTTCCTATGAAATACATTATGTTTGGGCAACTGTGTTGCAGAGCTATTATCACAGAAAATGGAAGTGGGATCATTTTCAGTGTGTCCCATATCCTTTAAAAGTCTTCTTAGACAAACTGCATGGCAAGCTATTTTGGTGGCTGCTACATATTCTGCTTCTGCAGAAGACATGCTAACAATGAATTATTTCTTAGATGCCCAAGAGATCAGATTTGTACCCAAATGGAAAGCATAACCAGATGTGCTTTTCCTATCATTAATACTGCCTTCAAAATCACTGTCAATGTACCCTATGAGAGTACTGTCTGGTGTATGAGTGTACCAGAGGCCATATCCAAGTGTGCCTGCAACATATCTCATAATTATTTTTCCAACTTTCCAGTGAGAGTCTTTGGGAGACTCCATAAATATGGAAATAAGACTGAGAGCATACATCAAATCAGGTCTAGTTGAAGTCAAGTACATTAAACTACCTACCATTTGTTTATAGAGTGTATCATTTACTGATGGATCATCATCATTCTTGGTTAACTTGGTTCCAAGAGCAATGGGGGTTTATGCTGGTTTACATTTATCTATTATGAATCTATGGAAACTATCAGTAGCATACCTATGCTAGCAAATAAAAATACCTTGAGCAGTTTAACTAACTTCCAGACCAAGGAAGTACTTCATCAGTCCTAGATTAGTCATTTCAAATTCCTTTTTCATGACTAACCCGAAATCTTCAAGCATCAAATTACCAATGTAAATCATGTCATCATCATAAAGACATACCATCAACATTTTACCATGTTCTTTTTTGACATACAGAGTGGCCTCATTGTTGATTCTACTGAAACAATTATTGATGAGGTAGGAGTCAATCCTACTGTACCAAGCTCGTGAAGCTTGTTTAAGACCATATAAGGCCTTTTTTTATCTTAAACACTTTGTCTTCATGACCTTTGACAGTATAACCAGGTGGTTGGCCTACATAAACTTCTTCTTCAAGAATACCATTAAGAAAGGCAGATTTCACATCCATTTGATACATAGGCCATTGATTTTGTGTTGCAATGGCAAGTATAGCTCTGATGGTATCCATCCTTGCTATTGGAGAAAATGTATCATAATCTACCCCATACTTCTGTGCACATCCTTTGGAAACCAACCGTGCCTTGTGCTTTTCAAGTCTTCCTTTTTCATTCAGTTTGGTCTTATAGACCCATTTGACTCCAATATTGGTTTTGTCTACAGGGATTCCAACAAGATTCCAAGTCAGTTTTTTCTCTATTACATCAATATCTTCATTCATGGCTTTTACCCACTGTGCATCTTGCACTGATTCGTTAAAAGATGTGGGATGATAGGAGAATAGAGCATACTTAAGTTGTTTATCAAGAATTGGAGTATCTTCATATAAATCTCTCAAGATTCTAGTTTTCTGGTGTTGTGGTGGACTCTCCGTTGCTTCTTCTTCTTCCTGTACTTCCAATCTTGGAAGTCTGATAGGGAGATCTTGCTGATATGAACTTTCTTCATGTTGTATGTCTGAAGGATCAATCCTACATTTGTATTCAATGAATTTTATGTCTCTGCTCACCACAACCTTTTTGGTGATAGGATTATACAACTTATACGCTTTGTGTTGTTCATTGTAACCAGTAAAAATGCAGTGCTCACTTTTCTTATCCAACTTTTTTCTGAGCTCATTGGGTATATGTGCAAATGCAACAGAACAAAAAATTCTCATATGTGCAACACTAGTCTTAGTGCCACTCCAAGCTTCTTCATGAATCTTGTCCTGGACAGACACCATGGGTGATCTGTTGATCAAGTAGACTGAGCATGCGACAGCTTTATCCCAATACTCATATGATAGCTTCTTATGTGACAATATGTTGCAGGCCATGTTCATGATGGACCGATACATTCTTTCAACAACTCCATTTTGTTGTGGAGTGTATCTGGTGGTGAACTAGCTCTGGATGTCATGCTGCTTGCAGAAGTCTGAAAACTCATGTGAATCATATTCACCTCCACCATATGACCTGAGCATTTTAATGAACTTTCCATATTTCTTCTCAGTGAGATCCTTGAACTCTTTGAACATGGAGAAGGTCTTCGATTTGTTCCCGAGGAAACAAATCCATACTTTCTTGCTAAAATCATCAATAAAGGTTAGAAAATAAAAGCTACCTCCTATGGATTGGGTTTGCATGGGTCCACAGAGGTCTGTATGAACTAACTTAAGATGTTCTTTGGCTCAATATTTGGAAGTAGGGAATCTTTCCCTTTGATTTTACCAGTGACACAATCCTCACAGGTGTTGGATTGTTCATGAATAATCGGTAACCCTTTTACCATTGATTGTTTGTGCAGGAGATTGAGACTCTTGAAAGGAAGATGGTTGTATCTACAGTGCCATAACCAGGATTCATCTAGAATAGAAACGATATATGCTACAGACTATGTAATATTGACACTCCTGAGACTGAGAGGAAATATTATATTCTTGGTCATTTTAAATTTGGTTATGAGTCTCTTACTAGGGGGTTTATTATAGATACCACAATATGTATCATAAAACCAAATATCATACTGGTTTTGAAGTAAATGATCTATACTGATCATATTTACATTCAAATGTGGTACATAGAACACCTCATGAATAAATTTCTTTTCATTTTGCTTTGTAAGAACAAGGATAGTACCTTTTCCTTTGGTTGGAACTAGAAAGTCATCTCCTAGCTTGATATTCGTGACAACAGAAGAATCTAAACTAAAGAATAGGGACTTGTTACCTAGCATGTGATTGCTGCAACTGCTATCTAGTAGCCATAGATATGAGATGCAATGTTCTTCAGTTGTTTGATAAGAAAGAAACATCCCCTCTGAAGAGCCCTCTTCTTCTTTGGAGACATTGGCTCTGCTATTTTTCTCGTTATTGTTGTGGTCATCTTGCTTCTTTCTGCATTCTCATTCATAGTGCCCATACTTATTGCAGTAGTTACACTAAACATTGGACTTATTGGTATATCTCTTGCCTCTTCCCCTCTAGCCTTGACAGTTGTGAGAGTGATCTGAGTGTTTTTTACTGTGACTAGTTTTGTGCTTTGCAGCTCGAGACCCTCGGCCTCTTCTTCCTCTACCTCATCCTCCTCTACCTCGACCTCTGTTGAGGGAAGCTTGGATGTTGAAAGCATTGGTCAACGGATCTTCTTCTTGATTGAGTCAAGCTTCATGAGATAGAATAGATCCAGTCAACTCTTCTAGGGTGAATTGAGATAGATCTTTTGCCTCTTCTATGGCAGTCACTACCATAGAAAACTTCTTGGTGAGACACCGAAGAATCTTTTGAACAATGATATTTTGTTCTAGCAGTTCACCATAGGTTTGGAATTAGGTCACAAAACCCTAGTCATGAATTGATCTACAGTTTCTGACTCTTTCATATTCAAACTTTCAAATTGAAGGCGTAGGGTTTGCAGTATTACCATTTTAACGCAATCGGTTCCCTTGCAGGCCGATGCAAGCTGATTCCAAGCTTGATATGCGCTGGTAGCTCCTGAGATCCGTGGAAAAATTGGAATCCTCTATGAAACTATGGATATTAGATGATATACATTATATACATGTGATTATTCAATGAGCCATGAAATAATCTCACATAACAAGCATACATTTGAGAAATGATGTGTGAGATTCTAATTAGGAAGATACAATGGTCTAACACCCCTTTGTTTAATATTTTGTTTAATATCTTGTAAAGAGAATAATAACATGGTGTTGGATTAATGTAGAATATTATTATAGTTTCTAATGTATAGATAAGGAAGCATGGCCAAAGGCTTGTTGGTTGTATTTTATGCCCTAGCCAACTAAGGGGAACTAACCCACACAAGATACTTAAAGCAACCCCCGATATGTTTGGTATGGCTAATTCCCATAGGTTATGGTCCTTCTACCATTTGAGTTTCACTCTCTTCAGGAGAATGCTACTATTTAAACTCAAAAAAATGTGTCTTAAACTAATTAGTTAATCATAAAGTTAGACTAAACCCTAATGAAAATTACTGAGTTAAAGAGAGCTATTTAATCTACAGTTTATATTAATCTACTTCTCCTCTCTTAAGGAGAGTCCATGTTTTAGGTTTGTTTTCAAAGATCTAATGAGAGATTGTTTAATAAATAAAGAAAACTAATTAATCTAAAAGAATGTCTGCAATAAAGAATCCAACAAATGTTAAAACCACAAAAAATTAATAGTTGCTAGAAACTTATAGTTACACTTATCGAAAAAAAAATGTGATCTAACTTCTATAACTAGTTCTAACTACGCTATATATTCTATCCCATGGGAGGTAAATTTGAAATTAGTATTGATTTTGTTTGCATGTAAAAGTTAAGCATGTAATAATCTAAGTTGAAGAGAAATCTTACATTTAAACTATCACATGTTAAACAATTTAAAAGATTCTACAAATTAGGAGAGCAACCTCATGGAAATTTGTAAACATACTTTTAATATGCAAATCTAAATCAATTCTTGTTAACATTAACTGATAAAATAATCATAATTATCTAACATAAAATCTAGAAAATTATGATGTAAAGCAAATTATGCATAACTGAAATTAAATTTCAATTATCTAGATACTTTCCATTATTATGCAAAAGAAAACTTATACAAAACACAGAAAATAGATCTGTCAATTCATCTCTAAATCCATTAAGACATGTGATCCCTCTATAGGGCCTGAGGTTACTCCATCCAACTGTCAAGGAGTGGATTTAACAGTTGACTTTGCTCCTTGCCCGTTGGATAGAGAGAAGCCGCAATCTGGATAAAGATGGCTATCCATAGCTGCTCCTTCTAAGAAAACAAAGTTTACAAAGAGCATATATGTACAGAATAAGATAGAAAATACCTTCTGTCTAAGAAATCCCCTGGCAGCAACGTCCTGTGTTCTCTAGTTAAAAAAAACAATAGAAAATAGGAAAATTACATAACTAAAAAAAGAAACTTCTCCAGCTCTGTTGAGCGCCACCCCCTCTATTGATTGACAATTCACATTCCTTATATAGGGAGAGTGTTGGATCTAAGATCCACAGAGAAAATAATATATAGAATTTAATAACGGACATTCAATAATGAACACAAGGTTTACTGTGGTAAAACCCCCGAGAGGGAAACATCCACGGAGCAATGGTATCGGTCTTCCTTATTATTCAATGAATGAAGATTACAACAGCTTACAACTCTCTGACTCTTCTCTATGAGAATACAAGAAATATATACATTTCTTTCACGGTTACTATTAACTGAACAAACTAAATTAATTCGGTAAGTTAGTTATGCAGCCACTGAGAGAACGATTGTCACCCGTTTCCAACAATCTCCACATTGACAACAATTTACCTAATACCTTGCTCATTGCTCTATTCATCACCTTTCCTGCAAGCCTAGAGAAGCTAGGCACCACCGTAGCTTCTCTAAAGCAATTGGCTTCATGAACATGTCTACACTATTCTCTTTGGTGTGAACCTTTTCAAGAAACACTCCACCTTCATCAACAACATGTCTAACAAAATGGTATTTTACAAGAATATGCTTTGTCTTATTGTGATAAGCTGGATTTTTAGCCAAATGAATAGCACTTTGACTATCACAAAAAAGTTTTATAGTGTTCTGAACTTTTCCTAACTCACCTAGCAAACCTTTTAACCAGACTGCCTCTTTGCAAGCATGTGCAGTAGCTGTATATTCTGCTTCTGTAGTGGATAAAGCAACAATATTCTGAAGCTTTGACATCCAACTAATAGCTCCACCTGCAAGAGTAAAGACATAACCTGAAGTGGACCTCCTCTTGTCCAAATCACCTGCAAAATCAAAATCAACATAACCACAGATTTCATCACTACAACCATCAAAAGTGATACAATAGTTGCTTGTGCCTCTTAGATACTGAAGCACCCATTTCACTGCTGCCCAATGCTCTTTTCCTGGATTTGCCATGTATCTACTGACAACACCAACTGCATGTGAAACATCTGGTCTTGTACTTATCATCGCATACAATAGACTTCCTACTGCATTAGCATATGGTATATGAGATATATATTGCTTTTCTTCATCATTTTTAGGACTCAAACCTGAAGAAAGCTTGAAATGAGAAGCTAAAGGGATATTAACAGGTTTCACCTTATTCATACCAAATCTCTGAAGTATTTTCTCCACATACTTCTTTTGTGATAACCACAGCTTGCCATTTTTCCTATCTCTATGTATCTGCATGCCCAAGATATGATTTGTTGCTCCTAGATCCTTCATATCAAATGTCCTAGCCATCTGAGACTTTAACCTGTTGATTTCAGACATGCTCTTGCTTGCGACAAGCATATCATCAACATATAACACCAAAATAATGAACATGTCATTTTCCAACTTTTTAAAGTACACACAATGATCATACTCACTCCTGGTAAAATTTTGACTCACCATGAAATAATCAAACTTTTTGTACCATTGCCTAGGAGACTGCCTCAGGCCATACAATGACTTTTTGAGCTTGCAAACAAACCTCTTGTTGTGATTTTGAACGAACCCTTCTGGTTGTTCCATGAAAATTTCCTCTTCTAAATCCCCATGTAAGAAAGCTATTTTGACATCTAGCTGCTCCAACTCCAAGTCATACAAGGCAACTAGTGCTAACAAAATTCTAATAGAAACAAGTTTTAAAACTGGTGAAAATATCTCATAAAATTCAATACCTGCTTTTTGAGAAAATCCTTTTGCAACCAGTCTCGCTTTGTACTTCGGTACAATGTCATCGGCTCCTTTCTTCAATTTGTACACCCATTTGCAGCCAACCACTTTCCTACTCTCTGGAAGTTCCACAAGATCCCATGTCTTTTTCTTTTCCAAAGAATCCATTTCTTCTTTCATTGCAAGTTTCCATTTGTCACTATCAGACACTTTCAATGCTTCCTGATAACTGTCAGGTTCTCCTTCATTAGAAATTAAAGCAATAGATGTGACAAAATCATCATACCTCTTTGGAAAAGTTCTGTCCCGTGTAGATCTTCGTAAAGATTGTTGTGGTATCTCCTCTATTTCTGTCTGCTCATCATCCTCTTCCTGAGGAGTGTCCACATGAATATCCTCTTCCTGGACATCCTCATGATTCCCCTTTGTAGATGACTGAGTATCAATCTGAACTTGCTGAAACTGTGGTACATTAGCCTGTTTCAAATCATTACTCACATCTAAATTGGATAGAGAAAGTTCATTAAATGTTACATCTCTGTTTATGATGATTTTGTGGACAGTAGGATTCCACAATCTATGTCCCTTAACACCATCACCATAGCCAACAAAGATTATTTTTCTTGATTTAGGATCTAATTTGGACCGCTGATTTTTGGGAATAAGAGCATATGCTTCACAACCAAATACTCTAAGATTAGAATAATCACATTTTTGACTTGTCCATACCTCTTCCGGAATTTTGCAGTCAATGGCCATTGATGGTGATCGATTGACCAGGTAACAAGCTGTAAGCAATGCCTCTCCCCACAATTCCTGCTGCAAGTTTGCATTACTGAGCATACTCCTTGCTCTTTCAAGAAGAGTCATGTTCATGCGTTCAGCAACGCCATTCTACCGTGGAGTGTAAACAATGGTCTTATGCCTCTCGATCCCATCCTTCTTGCAATAATTATAAAATTCCTTAGAAGTAAACTCGGTTCCATTATCTGTTCTAAGACATTTAATGAACCTGCCAGTGCTCTTTTCAACCAAAGCTCTAAACTGCTTAAATATATCAAAAACATCAACTTTTTTCTTTAACAAATAGATCCATACTTTCCTCGAGTAATCATCTATAAAACTGACGAAATATGATGATCCCCCATAAGAAATTTTAGGAGATGGTCCCCATAGATCAGAATGAATATAGTCTAGGATACCTTTACTAGTGTGCTTTCCAGATTTAAATTTTTGTCTAGCTTGTTTACCATAAACACAATGCTCATAAAACTTCAAATCTACACATTTTAAAATAGGAAGCAACTTCCGATCAGCAAGTACCTTCATTCCTCTTTCGCTAATATGACCTAATCGCTGATGCCATAAACGAGTGAAGTCTACTACACCAACTGATGCTACTGTTGCTTGATCGATTTTCGTTCTCCCTTCAAGTTTATACAGGTTCCCGACTTTGTTTGCCTTCACAACAACCAAGACACCTTTCGATATCTTCATAACTCCACCTTGAACCGCAAATTTGTAACCAGCATCATCAAGAATTCCCATTGATATCAAGTTCTTCCTTAGTTCAGGTACATGTCTCACCTCTGTTAGAGTTCAAACAATCTCATCATACATTTTAATTCTAATACTCCCTATCCCAACAGTTTTACATGTAACATTATTTCCCATATAAACTATACCGTCATCTATAGATCGGTATGTATGAAACCAACTTCTATGAAGACACATGTGATGAGATGCTCTAGAATCAACTAACCAACGATAATGATATTCTGAGACATTAGAAGTAGTTAATACCTCATCAATCATACCTGAATCATTTTCTGCTATGTTTGCCTCATTTGTAGAGTTCTCCTCCCTAGAAGCTTGCTTGCGTTTCCAGCAGTCTTTCTTAAGATGTCCTGCTTTATTGCAAAACCAACACTTCAATTTACTCTTTTTGCCCTTCGACTTTGATCTTGATGTACCCCTTGAATGTTGTCCTCTTTCACTGGTTCTTCCCCTGGCTATCATTACTTCTGATGTCAAGTTTTCAAGACTAGATTTCTTTCGAGTTTCCTCAGAAATTAAGGCTCCCACAACATCATCAAAGATAATAGATTCAACAGAACTAAAACTAATAGAGGCTACAAAATGTTCCCATGACTCGGGCAAAGAGCACAACATTAAAATCGCCTTGTCTTCAGAACTAACAATATCTTCCATACTAGACAACTAACAAACAAGAGTATTGAACGCATTCAAGTGATCAGAAATTTTTGTACCTTCTTTCATACGCAAAGTAAATAACTGCCGCTTTAGGAGGATTTTATTTGTCAAGGATTTAGTCATATACAAACTTTCCAGTTTTGTCCAGAGACCTGTTGTTGTAGTTTCAGACACAATATTAAATAAAACATCATTGGCGAAGCATAATCGAATAGCACTCAAAGATTTTTCATCTATCTCGTTCCAGTCTTCATTGGACATATCATAGGGTTTCTTGGTTTTCCCTACCAATGCCTTCGCCACTCCTTGCTGAACCAACATATCCCTCATCTTGACCTTCCATAACTTGAAATTATTGCTCCCATTGAATTTTTCAATTTCAAATTTAAAACTCTGTGTTTTTGCCATTTTCTCAAGAA
>LPNX010881873.1:159882-235271 GCA_001517045.1 Pseudotsuga menziesii
AGCAGCGAGCACACTTCAGTAGGCAGATGTAAAACTCCTCACTTCAATCAAAGCTCATCGAGCTTCTGGGTGCAGAGATTTCTTGGTGCATAGATGAGATGATTTCTTGAGAGACTTCTCTTCTCTTTCGTCCAAACCCAGCAACCAACAACACACAGGCTCAGATCACTCTTTAGTCTCACGCTCAGCAATCAACAACACGCAGGTTCTGCTAGCTTTCTCCTCCGGCAACTAAGTTCTCCATCGGCTTCTTTACAGCATCATCACGACTGACCTCTCAACAAACAGTTCCAGTCATGTCTCTTAGCACTCTGGCTCTGATACCACTTGTTGGATCTAAGATCCACAGAGAAAATAATATACAGAATTTAATAAGACATTCAACAATGAACACAAGGTTTACTGTGGTAAAACCCCCGAGAGTGAAACATCCACGGAGCAATGGTATAGGTCTTCCTTATTATTCAATGAATGAAGATTACAACAGCTTACAACTCTCCCACTCTTCTCTACGAAAATACAAGAAATATATACATTTCTTTCACGGTTACTATTAACTAAACAAACTAAATTAATTCAGTAAGTTAGTTATGCAGCCACCAAGAGAATGGTTGTCACCCATTTCCAACAAAGAGAAGTGCCTTCTAATTGGCTAAAATTAATTTGGCGAAACGCCCTCCATCTTTTGTGTTGCTAAGTTATCACATCTACTTTCCATAAAGAATATTTCCATGATCTTAAGCTTGATTATCCGAACTTTCTTCAACATCACAGGTCAGATCCACTTATGCAATAAGTTTATCTTTGCCAGCCTGCCATTATCCTAGACACGTTTCCACAGGTCTGTAGGGAGTACCGATTCATGCTTTTTTTGCTGAAAAATAAAAGACTTGGGCAGTAGTATAAGTGCCTGTTTTTCCCCAACCCCATCGATATTCCTCTTGCAGGTGAAATGGGGATGGATCAATGAGTGCAATCAAGAAATGCATTTTATGGTTTTTAGCTTCTTCTGGCATGCGTGGGAGAGACCAGTCAAGCCATCCATCGTTAGTGTCCTAGGACGATATGTCTGCTAGGGTGAAGACTCCACATAGCTTCAGCCAGTACCTGAGACAATTAATTCCCTCCACGGTGTCAAGAGGAGGATTCCCCATGATTCTATCCTTCCACAGTAGCATCTTATTTCCTCTGCCAAGAATTATGAAGAGACTGATTTTAAAGAAATCGTGGCTTCTCTTGCATAAATTCCAAGTGACAGACCCGTTTTGGTGATTGATTTCTTGAAGACTGCGCAGGGACTCTCCTCTCATGTACTTTAATCTCGTAATTTTGCTAACTGGTTGTTTGCTGTTAGTGTGGAGTTTCCACAGAATTTTACCTCCAAGTGCCAGGTTTGCTAGTCTTGGATCCCGAATTTGAAGACTGCCATTAGTTAGAGGAAGCTTGACATTTTCCCACTTAAGAAGGTGGAATTTCCTTTGGTTTCCTTTACCTCCTTGCCATAAGAAGTCTCGAATTAACTTTGAGAATTGATACATAATCGAAATTGGGGCTAGACGAAAAGAAGCTTAGTAGACTGGCAGAGAGGAGAGGACTGCTTTTACTAACGTTAACTTGCCAGCTTTGTTGAGCCATTGATCTCCCCATGCCTTGATTTTTGATCTTAACTTATTCATCACATCATACCACAATGAAGCTCTGTTAGAACCCAAGGTGAGAGGAAGCCCCAGGTACTTATTTTTTCCCATATGGCATATCCCGAGAAGCCCAAACTGTTTGCAATTCGATATATGACATTCTGCTCGGTGTTCCAACCATATACCGCACTCGTTTTTTTATTGATGAGTGCTCCGGTTATACTGCAGAAGTCTTGGAGTATTGTGCTGAAGGCTTTGGATATTATTATGGAAGCTCCCCCCAGGAGCATAGAATCATTGGCGAAGAGTGAGTGGTTTATAGGCTCTATGCCTTTTACTATCCTTATGCTTGGGACAGTCCCAACCTTCTTCTCTGCATCCAACTTTTCGATGAATGCATATGCCATTAAAATGTACAAAAAAGGGGAGAGGGGGTAGCCTTGCCTGATTCCTCTCGTGGCCTGGAAATAGTTGGTTGGTGTGTCGTTGACCAGAGGAGCTATCCACTGTTTGTTAATGCAAGCTTTGATCCAATTGACAAAATTAGAGCTGAAACTGAAAGAGAGAAGAGCTTTGAAGAGGAATGAGTGTTTTACCTGGTCAAAATCATTCACCATGTCTAGCTTTATAATCATTCCTTGCTCCTTCCGGTGGAAGCTCGAGTGGGTGGCTTCTTGAACTTGGATCACATTATCTATGATATGTATTCCTTTGATGAAGCCTCCTTGTCTGGGAGAGATGAGTTTCCCTAGGAGAGGTTTGATTCTATTTGCCAGTAATTTTTCCAGAATCTTGTAGGATGAGTTACAGAGGGAGATTGGTTTGAATCTTTCAAAGGTGCTCGGATTCAATTCTTTGGGGATTAGTGCAAGAAAGGTGGAGTTAGTTCTTCCACCCACCTTGGCTTTCTGCTGAAAGGATTTTTCCATTCTCAGGAAATCCACTTTAATGATATCCCAACACTGTAGGTAAAAATGAATTGAGAAGTCATCCGACCCTAGGGCCTTGTCAGGTTCCATTGCCCAAATTATATTGCAAATTTCTTCTTCTGTAAAATGCTTTGAGAGGGCTGAATTATCTTCCTTGTTGACAAGGGAAGGAATGTGGTAAAGAAAATCCACGGAGGCATCCTCATTTCCTTCTTTGTTATCTTTGAACAAAAGTTGATAATAATATTCGGCTGCAAGCTTGATTTGGTCTTGGCCTTTGAGGAGGGTCCCATCTGAAGTGGTGATTTCGGAAATATGATTCTTGGACATCCTGATTCTACATTGTCTATGGAAGTATGATGTATTTCGATCTCCTGCTTTAAGCCACAAGCAACGAGATTTCAGCCTCAAGAACTCTTCTTCTTGGTAGAAAGAAAGAAAAGTTTTTGCTTGGGCTGCCTGCTCTTCTTCCAGATATGTTCTGGTGATGTCTTTCTTTTCGAATTCCATTTGAAGATTTTCAATTATCTGGGTGGACTCCTTTCTTTGGGTAGTTGAGGTCTTGATGGGCTTCTTAATCCAATGCTTCAAAGCTACCTTCATGGCTTTTAATTTTTGCTCCCACACAAAGGAGGGGGAACCTCTCACTATGGTAGACCAAGCTAAGTTTACTATTTCCTTGAACCATTCCTTATCGATCCATAGAGGGCTGTACCTGAAGGGGATGGGCCCCATGTTCTCTTCTTCTTCCAGCTGAAGCAGGATGGGTTTTTTATCTGAAGTCATCTTTGGGAGATTTTTGGAGGAGATCACCTTTTGATCGAGCAGTGAACTTTGAACCAAGAAGCGGTCCAATCGAGCAGCTATATGGTTTGGCCCAACTCTGTTATTTGTCCATGTGAACAGTCCTCGACTTGGCTTGATATCTAATAAATCCCACTGATGCATGAGATCCTCAACCAAGGGAAGCATTTGATCCTTGCTGTTATTCCCCCCCCCCCTCTTTTCTTTAGAGTCGAAAATCAGGTTTAGATCTCCTGCAACTATTATGTTCTGGGAGGTGTAGATTTCTATGAAATCTGCTTGAGTTAGCCAACACTCTTTCTTTTCTGCCTGTAAGACAGGGACATACAAATTGAAGAGAGAGAGGATGAGCTTACTTATTTTATGGTGGAGCTTGGTGTAGATCCAATGCTGAGTATCAAAGGAGCTTTCAAGAGTGAACTCCTCATCTGCCCACAACGTTGCTAGACCCCTGGAGGAGCCTCTGGCGCTGATGGCCTTCCCTGCATTTTTCTTCCACTTATTGCTACTGATATGAAGGAGGGAATCCCCTTCTATCTTAGTCTCTTGGAGCATAAGGATCTCTAGGGTTTCTATTTTCAGAAGGCTGCTTCGGCTTTCACAAGGTTCCCCAGCCCTCTGCAATTCCAAGAGACCAACCACATTATTCACTGAGATTGGGGTGGGATGAACCTCCCTTGGGAGGCCTTGTTCGAGTGTTTCTCTCCATTGACATTTCGATTGTTGCCTTGGCTACCCTGCATTTTTTTCCTCTCTGCTTCTTCCTCTCTAGCTTCTTTGATGGATTTCCTCCTTGCTATTTTTTTTTATGGATTCTCAAATGTCTCATCATCCAATGACCCTGAGGGCTCCGGAGGTTTTCTCCTTGCCACCTCAGCATAAGAAGGCGAGGATGAGATCTCGACTGGAGATCCTGGTTGGGGTGCGTCTGTCATTTCCTTCTCGGTTGCTTGGGGGGGGGTGGGGGTGCTGCTCGATCTCCTTTGGTGCTGTTTCAGTGTTGTCTTATGGTTCCCCTAGGATTTCAAAGGGGTTTTCCTCTGCTTCTAGTCTTGGCTAGTCTTTGCGTCCCTTCTCTTGTTCCTGTCTTGCTTCTGGCACATTAGGTCCCCCTGACGTTTCTTTCGCCTTTTTCTTGCTATTCAACCTTGACGGGGCAGATTTCTGAGCCTGGATCCATTGATCTTTGTTTTTCTCTGCCTCTTCTTCCTCCTTCTTCTTGCAGTATCTCGCGAAGTGTCTGTGTTCATGGCAATACCTGCATTTGAATGGAAGTTGTTCGTAGTCCAGTTCTTGGATGTGAGACCAATCTGAGACCGTTAAATTGATTTCTTTTGGAAGCCCTAGTTCTAGATCCACCTCTACGTAGATTCTCGCATAAGAGTACTCGTCTTTTCTCTCTGCCTGGTCTATGTATTTCCCAAGGGTGCTGCCAATGGTTTCCCGAGTCTTCGGGTTCCAGCAGTGTAGAGGTAAATGGGGAAGGCACACCCACACTGGGATTGCCGACGACATAGCTTGCGTTGGATCGAAGTCTGGTGTCCGAAAAGCCGCAAGCTCTGGACTCAGGAGATGAGGAGCCATCAGGGTCCCCATCCGGGCCCATGGGGCCAGAAAACGTAGTAGTAGGAAGCTACTGCTTGGTTGACATTGAGAGGAGGGCGGGTAGTCCAAGGAGGACGTGTGAGAGCCGAGAGCTCAGCCAGGCTGCGTGCAGAGGTGGAGGCAGGCAATCTCTTAAGATTCTATTGAATGTTTTTAAAATCCAAAACATTTGAACACAAACTTTAAAATCCAAAAAAATTGGACACAAACTTTAAAATAAATGGTTAATATGTGTTAAATAAGTTTTGGAGTCAACAAACAAAAATTTAATACTGTTTTTAACATTAAGATAAGTTTAGAATAGAATAAAACTCCTTAAATTTTTTATAAATTTAATTTAAATTTATAATAAAATAAAATAATTTTATTCTATATAATTTATAAATAAAATAGAAAAATATATAAACCTAAAAATAACTTAAAATTAAAAATAAACCAATCAGCTCAATCATATAACCACACATTCTAAAATAAATATAACCACACATTCTAAAATAAATAAATAATTATGAGCTCAACTTTAAAATAAATAATTACAAATATATAGATAAATGAAAATTATACTAAAGTGTAAACAAATTATCATGCTATCACCTTTTTTGTGTTTACAGGAATGTTATGACTCGCATATAGGCACTAAAGGTTGTGTAGATGAACAAGTTAAACCTGTAACAGTCTCTCTTTGTTAAGGTTCTATAATTGAATAAGTTAAATCTGCAACAGTTTTCTTTCTTCTCAGGGTTGTGTAATTGAATAAGTTAAATTTAAATTTATAAAAATCTTCTTTCTTTTCAAGATAAAAAATAGATTGACAATTTTTTCTTTACTGAAAGGCACTTATGGCTCGTGGGGTCATGTAGATTGAATAAGTTAAACCTGTAACAGTCTTCTTTCTTTTCCAGATAAGAAATAGATTGAGGACTTTTTTTTTCTTTAGTGAGGCACTATGGACATTGGAGTTGTGTAGATTGAATAAGTTAAACATGTAATTAATTAAATCAGGTTCTCACATTTTTTTCTTCTTAATTTATAGGAAGGTTATGGCCAGCAGATAGGAACTATGGCACGTGTAATTGAATAAGTAAAACTTGTAATAATCTTCCTGATTAAAGGAAAAATTGAAACAAATTTTACAGGAAGGTTGTGATTGGCAGATAGACAATATGGCAGTGGAGTTGTACAGATTGAATAAGTTAAACTCGTAATAGTATTCTCTCTTTCAAGATAAAAAACGATATCGATTGTAATAAATACAATTTAAACAAAAAAACAAGACCAATCTGAGTTGCTTATGAATAAAAATGAAAAAAAAAACAAGACCAATCTGAGTTGCTTATGAATAAAAATGAAAAAAAAAACAAAACCAATCTGAGTTGCTTATGATACAAAAGTTTCCATGGTCCAAATGTTCTTGGAATCTTGAATGTCTAAGATATTTTCGTAATTATGTCCGGGCGCGTCTCTACGTGACCACCATGGAAACAAGCGTGAAACGAGTTGATAATGACCTCTAATAATTGAGTTGCTTATGATACAAAAGTTTCCATGGTCCATATGTTCTTGGAATCTTGAATGTCTAAGAATCTTGAATCTTGAATGTTCTCCGAATCTTGAATGTCTAAGATATGTCCGGGCGCGTCTCTACGTGACCACCATGGAAACAGAACGTGAAACGAGTTGTAAAGACCTCTAATAATTGTGGGTGAATGAACAACTCAACCAAACCGCAACTAAGGTATTGTTACCAGCGTTCAAAATTGAACCCTTCACAGCCCTTCCAAAGGGTTCTGGTTCTAGCCCTTTCTAAAATTGCCCTTTAAAAAAATTTTAAATCTGAATTTTAGTTTTCCAATCAAGAAGGGCATAATTTATATCAACATTTCAAAAAAATGACAACATTAGAAATTATCCATCTATATAAATTTGTCATCCATCACAAATTGTAGAGAGGTCCATTTATGCATTGCTATAAAGAGGTGTCATTGGGCACATGATATGGAGAAATAATGGTTATTAATGAAATGAAAAAAACAATTGTTGGCTCAAGAATAGTCTTCAATTTGATGAGTGGCATGATCATAATGTAATCTCCCTCCATCATTCCAAACATTTGTAGTTTCTCACAAATGTAAAAATTACTTGACTTTACATCCTCTTCTCTTTAAATCCTCATCTCATGGTCATCACTAAGGATTATTATGGATGCAGATCCTCACCACCTTATAATAGGAATTGACCCAAAGAATAAGAAACTACTATAAGTAAGACAAGACATTCTTTGAAGGTGAAGTCCATAATTTTAGGTCTTCTTCCTCATTATCATGCCTTTGCATCAGCATGGAAAACGGTTTAGACATAGAGATTATACATATTAATTTTTTTCATTAAATAACTTCAATTCCTACCCATGACTGTTGAGTGAATAGTGGACTGGTATGAAACACAACAAATTTTAGAGCTGGCCCTTAATTACTCGCACCTAGAACTTCTCAAATCTAGCCATTAATAAAATTCTTTTGGTATTTTGGTTCAATCTAAAAGGCGGACTGTTCCATACATGTATGCTTTCACCACAAGTATTGAACAAAAAAATTCGATGCCCTACCTTGGTTATGCCAACTTTGCTTAACTTGCTTGGTATGTAGGAATTTTTTTTTTTATGTTTTTTTAGTTGTGTATTATTTTTTCTTAGGTGCCAAATCTTTATCCTTCTTACATCTCTCAAGCTTGGATTGCACGTGAATGCCCCAATATGGTTATGGCATAGCCTATGTAGTTTTTTTGTATAATGAAATGTGTTCCAACTGGAAAAAATACAGTAAAATAGTTGTTGTGTTACTGAAGTGTAAAATTAATGATAGACATATGACAACTTAATGTCTTCAAAATAAGTTTTATTGAAAATATATTAAGGAGTGCGAAATTGTTTAGAATTGTAAAAATTTGAAGTAACAATATTTGTCTTTTACATTTTTTGGTAAAAGAGTTCAGTTAATTTATATTTGTCAATTACATTTTTTGTGAAAAGATTCAATTAATTTATGTTTGTCAATTAAAATACAATTATTTATTTTTCCCATCATCTCTGAAAAGCTCAAAAAATAAATACCCTTCCAATTCAAATTAAGACCCACCCTTCAAATTTGATCACTGATTGTTACATATCTTGACTTTGCGAGTTCAGTACGCATTCATATTTACGTAATGAATAGTGCAGTGAAAACAAAAAAAATAGCTATATTGACAAGTGGCTTTATTATTTGACCCGGATTTATGCATTTCCCTCCATTTTTGACCTCACACATTTCACAAATAATTTCGTTGTGGACCAATGGCAGCTGGACATTTATTATGAACTCATTATCTTTCAGGAGTATAATTATAGAGCGTGGTTTATAGCAAGAGTGCCTTATATAATGGACAGACTTTCCTTCCTTAGGGGGGCCTGTCAAATGGACATGTTCAATGAGAGATCCACCAATTTAACAGTCTCCCCTCCCGAGAAAAAGTCCATCCAATAAATAAAGATTACCATCTATAACACGCCTTTATATTATTCATTCCAGGGTTTATTTATTTTAATGTTAGAACGTTCAATTAAATAGCTTTTGTCGTCATTAGAATGGTTCACATCAGTACTGAATCACTAATCATCAGATTCTTGACAATAGCTAACCGACAACCACAATCTGACATGGATTATACATCAGTGATGAGTGATTCTGCATTCAGTAAAAGGAGACATTGATGGTTGCATGCAGAGGTTAAAATTGACGCTCGTATGCCCGTATTTTAACTTTTTAAAATACGGCATTCAGTAAAAGGAGACGTTGATGGTTGCATGCAGAGGTTAAAATTGACGCCCGTATGCCTGTATTTTAACTTTTTAAAATACGGCTGGATGTAGAATAAACACGTCATCAGCGAAGTAGACTGAGCATGTGACAGCTTTAGCCCAATACTCATATGATAGCTTCTTATGTGACAACATGTTGCGGGCTATGTTCATGATGGACCGATACTTTCTTTCAACAACTCCATTCTGATGTGGAGTGTATTTGGTGGTGAACTATCTCTGGATGCCATGCTGCTTGCAGAAGTTTGAAAACTCATGTGAATCATATTCACCTCCACCATATGACCTAAGCATTTTAATGAACTTTCCAGATTTCTTCTCAGTGAGATCCTTGAACTCTTTGAACCTGGAGAAGGTCTTTGATTTGTTCTCGAGGAAACAAATCCATACTTTCCTGCTAAAATCATCAATAAAGGTTAGAAAATAAAAGCTACCTCCTATGGATTGGGTTTGCATGGGTCCACAGAGGTCTGTATGAACTAACTTAAGATGTTCTTTGGCTCAATATTTGGAAGTGGGGAATCTTTCCCTTTGATTTTACCAGTGCCACAATCCTCACATGTGTTGGATTGTTCATGAATAATCAGTAACCCTTTTAGCATTGATTGTTTGTGCAGGAGATTGAGACTCTTGAAAGGAAGATGACCGTATCTACAGTGCCATAACCAAGATTCATCTAGAATAGAAAGGATATATGCTACAGACTATGAAAGATTGACACTCCTAAGGCTGAGAGGAAATATTATATTCTTGGTCATTTTAAATTTGGTTATGAGTCTCTTACTAGGGGGTTTATTATAAATAGCACAGTATGTATCATAAAACCAGATATCATATTGGTTTTGAAGTAAATGATCTATACTAATCATATTTACATTCAAATGTGGTACATAGAACACCTCATGAATAAATTTCTTTTCATTTTGCTTTGTAAGAACAAGGATAGTACCTTTTCCTTTGGTTGGAACTAGAAAGTCAACTCCTAGCTTGATATTCGTGACAACAGAAGAATCCAAACTAAAGAATAGGGACTTGTTACCTGGCATGTGATTGCTACAACCGCTATCTAGTAGCCATAGATTTGAGATGCAATGTTCTCCAGTTGCTTGATAAGAAAGAAACATCACCTCTGAAGAGCCCTCTTCTTCTTTGGAGACATTGACTTTGCTATTTTTCTCGTTATTGTTGTGGTTATCTTGCTTCTTTCTGCATTCTCGTTCATAGTGCCCATACTTATTGCAGTAGTTACACTAAACATTGGACTTATTGGTCTATCTCTTGCCTCTTCCCTTCTAGCCTTGAGAGTTGTGAGAGTGATCTGAATGATCTGAGTGTTTTTTACTGTGACTAGTTCTGTGCTCTGCAGCTCGAGACCCTCAGCCTCTTCTTCCTCTACCTCATCATCCTCTACCTCGACCTCTGTTGAGGGAAGCTTGGATGCTGAAAGCATTGGTCAACGACTCTTCTTCTTGATTGAGTCAAGCTTCATGAGATAGAATAGATCTAGTCAACTCTTCTAGGGTGAATTGAGATAGATCTTTTGCCTCTTCTATGGCAGTCACTACCATAGAAAACTTCTTGGTGAGACACTGAAGGATCTTTTGAACAATGATATTTTGTTCTAGTAGTTTACCATAGGTTTGGAATTAGGACACAAAACCCTAGTCATGAATTGATCTATAGTTTCTGACTCTTTCATATTCAAACTTTCAAATTGAAGGCGTAGGGTTTGCAGTATTACCATTTTAATGCAATCAGTTCCCTTGTAAGTCGATGCAAGCTGATTCCAAGCTTGATATGTGTTGGTAGCTCCTGCGATCCGTGGAAAAATGGACTCCTCGATGAAACTATGGATATTAGATGATATACATTATATACATGTGATTATTCAATGAGCCATGAAATAATCTCACATAACAAGCATACATTTGAGAAATGATGTGTGAGATTCTAATTAGGAAGATACAATGGTCTAACACCCCTTTGTTTAATATCTTGTAAAGAGAATAATAACATGGTGTTGGATTAATGTAGAATATTATTATATTTTATAATGTATAGATAAGGAAGCATGGACAAAGGCTTGTTGGTTGTATTTTATGCCCTGGCCAACTAAGGGGAACTAACCCACACAAGATACTTAAAGAAACCCCCGATATGTTTGGTATGGCTAATTCCCATAGGTTATGGTCCGTCTACCATTTGAGTTTCACTCTCTTAAGGAGAATGCTACTATTTAAACTCAGAAAAATGTGTCTTAAACTAATTAGTTAATCAGAAAGTTAGACTAAACCCTAATGAAAATTACTAAGTTAAAGAGAGCTATTTAAGCTACAGTTTATATTAATCTACTTCTCCTCTCTTAAGGAGAGTCCATGTTTTAGGTTTGTTTTCAAAGATCTAATGAGAGATTGTTTAATAAACAAAAAAAACTAATTAATCTAAAAGAATGTCTGTAATAAAGAATCCAACAAATGTTAAAACCACAAAAAATTAATAGTTGCTAGAAACTTATAGTTACACTTATCGGGAAAAAATGTGATCTAACTTCTATAACTAGTTCTAACTACGCTATATATTCTATCCCATGGGAGGTAAATTTGAAATTAGTATTGATTTAGTTTGCATGTAAAAGTTAAGCATGTAATAATCTAAGTTGAAGAGAAATTTTACATTTAAACTATCACATGTTAAACGATTTAAAAGATTCTACAAATTAGGAGAGCAACCTCATGGAAATTTGTAAACATACTTTTAATATTGAAATCTAAATCAATCCTTGTTAACATTAACTGATAAAATAATCATAATTATCTAACATAAAATCTAGAAAATTATGATGTAAAGAAAATTATGCATAACTAAAATTAAATTTCAATTATCTAGATACTTTCCATTATTATGCAAAAGAAAACTTATACAAAACACAGAAAATAGATCTGTCAATTCATCTCTAACATTATTTTGAGAAAATAACTAAATCCATTAAGACATGTGATCCCTCTATAGGGCATGAGGTTACTCCATCCAACTGTCAAGGAGTGGAGTTAACAGTTGACTTTGCTCCTTGCCCGTTGGATAGAGAGAAGCTGCAATCTGGATAAAGATGGCCATCCATAGCTACTCCTTCTAAGAAAACAAAGTTTACAAAGAGCATATATGTACAGAATAAGATAGAAATTACCTTCTGTCTAAGAAATCCCCTGGCAGCAGCGTCCTGTGTTCTCTAGTTAAAAAAAACAATAGAAAATAGGAAAATTATAGAACTAAAAAAAGAAACTTCTCCAGCTCTGTTGAGCGCCACCCCTTCTATTGATTGACAATTCACATTCCTTATATAGGGAGAGCGTTGGATCTGAGATCCACAGAGAAAATAATATACATAATTTAATAACAGACATTCAACAATGAACACAAGGTTTACTGTGGTAAAACCCCCGATAGGGAAACATCCACGGAGCAATGGTATCGATCTTCCTTATTATTCAATGAATGAAGATTACAACACCTTACAACTCTCCGACTCTTCTCTACGCGAATACAAGAAATATATACATTTCTTTCATGATTACTATTAACTGAACAAACTAAATTAATTCGGTAAGTTAGTTATGCAACCATCGAGAGAACGGTTGTCACCCGTTTCCAACAATCTCCGCCTTGACAACAATTTACCTGATACCTTGCTCATTGCTCTATTCATCACCTTTCCTGCAAGCCTAGAGAAGCTAGGCACCACCGTAGCTTCTCTAAAGTAAATGGCTTCATGAACATGTCTGCACTATTTTCTATAGTGTGAACCTTTTCAAGAAACACTCCACCTTCATCAACAACATGTTTAACAAAATGGTATTTTATGGGAATATGCTTTGTCTTACTGTGATAAGCTGGATTTTTAGCCAAATGAATAGCACTTTGACTATCACAAAAAACTTTTATAGTGTTCTGAACTTTTCCTAACTCACCCAGCAAATCTTTTAACCAGACTACCTCTTTGCAAGCATGTGAAGCATCTATATATTCTGCTTCTGTAGTGGATAAAGCAACAATATTTTGAAGCTTTGACATCCAACTAATAGCTCCACCTGCAAGAGTAAAGACATAACCTGAAGTGGACCTCCTCTTGTCCAAATCACCTGCAAAATCAGAATCAACATAACCACAAACTTCATCACTACAACCATCAAAAGTGACACAATAGTTGCTTGTGCCTCTTAGATACTGAAGCACCCATTTCACTGCTGCCCAATGTGCTTTTCCTGGATTTGCCATGTATCTACTGACAACACCAAGTGCATGTGAAATATCTGGTCTTGTACTTATCATCGCATACAATAGAATTCCTACTACATTAGCATATGGTATATGAGACATATACTGCTTTTCTTCATCATTTTTAGGACTCGAACCTGAAGAAAGCTTGAAATGAGAAGCTAAAGGGATATTAACAGGTTTCACCTTATTCATACCGAATCTCTGAAGTATTTTCTCCACATACTTCTTTTGTGATAACCACAGCTTGCCATTTTTCCTGTCTCTATGTATCTGCATGCCCAAGATCTGATTTGCTGCTCCTAGATCCTTCATATCAAATGTCCTAGCCAACTGAGCCTTTAACTTGTTGATTTCAAACATGCTCTTGCTTGCGACAAGCATATCATCAACATATAACACCAAAATAATGAACATGTCATTTTCCAACTTTTTAAAGTACACACAATGATCATACTCACTCCTGGTAAAATTCTAACTCACCATGAAATAATCAAACTTTTTGTACCATTGCCTAGGAGACTGCCTCAGGCCATACAATGACTTTTTGAGCTTGCAAAAAAACCTCTTGTTGCGATTCTGAATGAACCCTTCTGGTTGTTCCATGAAAATTTCCTCTTCTAAATCCCCGTGTAAGAAAGTTGTTTTGACATCTAGCTCCTCCAACTCCAAATCATACAAGGCAACTAGTGTTAACAAAATTCTGATAGAAACAAGTTTTACAACTGGTGAAAATATCTCAAGAAAGTCAATACTTGCTTTTTGAGAAAATCCTTTTGCAACCAGTCTTGCTTTGTACTTCGATACAATGTCATTAGCTCCTTTCTTCAATTTGTACACCCATTTGCAACCAACCACTTTCCTACTCTGTGGAAGTTCCATAAGATCCCATGTCTTGTTCTTTTCCAAAGAATCCATTTCTTCTTTCATTGCAAGTTTCCATTTGTCACTATCAGACACTTTCAATTCTTCCTGATAACTGTCAGGTTCTCCTTCATTAGAAATTAAAGCAACAGATGTGACAAAATCATCATGCCTCTTTGGAAAAGTTCTGTCCCATGTAGATCTTCGTAAAGATTATTGTGGTATCTCCTCTATTTCTGTCTACTCATCATCCTCTTCCTGAGGAGTGTCCACATGAATATCCTCTTTCTGGACATCCTCATGATTCCCCTTTGTAGATCACTGAGTATCAAACTGAACTTGCCGAAACTGTGGTACATTAGCCTGTTTCAAATCATTACTCACATCTAAATTGGATAGAGAAAGTTCATTAAATGTTACATCTCTGTTTATGATGATTTTGTGGACAATAGGATTCCACAATCTATATCCCTTAACACCATCACCATAACCAACAAAGATTAATTTTCTTGATTTAGGATCTAATTTGGACCGCTGATTTTTGGGAATAAGAGCATATGCTTCACAACCAAATACTCTAAGATTAGAATAATCACATTTTTGACCTGTCCATACCTCTTCCGAAATTTTGCAGTCAATGGCCATTGATGGTGATCGATTGACCAAGTAACAAGCTGTATGCAATGCCTCTCCCCACAATTCCTGCTGCAAGTTTGCATTACTAAGCATACTCCTTGCTCTTTCAAGAAGAGTCCTGTTCATGCGTTCAGCAACGCCATTCTGCTGCAGAGTGTAAACAGTGGTCTTATGCCTCTCGACCCCATCCTTCTTGCAATAATGATCAAATTCCTTAGCAGTAAACTCGGTTCCATTATCTGTTCTAAGACATTTAATGAACTTGCCAGTGCTCTTTTCAACCAAAGCTCTAAACTGCTTAAATATATCAAAAACATCATCTTTTTTCTTTAACAAATAGATCCATACTTTCCTCGAGTAATCGTCTATAAAACAGAAGAAATATGATGATCCCCCATAAGAAATTTTAGGAGATGGTCCCCATAGATCAGAATGAATATTGTCTAGGATACCTTTACTAGTGTGTTTTCCAGATTTAAATTTTTGTCTAGTTTGTTTACCATAAACACAATGCTCATAAAACTTCAAATCTACCCATTTTAAACTAGGAAGCAACTTTCGATCAGCAAGTACCTTCATTCCTCTTTCGCTGATATGACCTAACCGTTGATGCCATAAACGAGTAAAGTCTACTGCACCAACTGATGCTACTTTTGCTTGATCGATTTCCGTTCTCCCTTCAAGTTTATATAGGTTCCTGACTCTGTTTGCCTTCATAACAACCAAGATACCTTTCGATATCTTCATAACTCTACCTTGAACCGCAAATTTACAAGAACTCCCATTGATATCAAGTTCTTCCTTAGTTCAGGTACATTTCTCACATCGATTAGAGTTCTACCAATCCCATCATACATTTTAATTCTGATACTCCCTATTCCAACAGTTTTACATGTAACATTATTTCCCATATAAACTATACCTTCATCTATGGATTGGTATGTGTGAAACCAACTTCTATGAAGACACATGTGATGAGATGCTCCAGAATCAACTAACCAACCATAATGATATTCTGAGACATTAGAAGTAGTTAATACCTCATCAATCATACCTGAATAATTTTCTGCTATGTTTGCCTCATTTGTAGAGTTCTCCTCCCTAGAAGTTTGCTTGCGTTTCCAACAGTCTTTCTTAAGATGTCCTGCTTTATTGCAAAACCAACACTTCAATTTACTCCTTTTGCCCATCGACTTTGATCTTGATGTACCCCTTGAATGTTGTCCTCTTTCACTGGTTCTTCCCATGGCTATCATTACTTCTGATGTCGAGTTTTCAAGACTAGACTTCTTTCGAGTTTCCTCAGAAATTAAGGCTCCCACAACATCATCAAAGGTAATAGATTCAACAGAACTAAAACTGATAGAGGTTACAAAATGTGCCCATGACTCAGGCAGATAGCACAACATTAAAATTGCTTTGTCTTCAGAACTAATAATATCTTCCATACTAGACAACTGACAAACAAGAGTATTGAACGCATTCAAGTGATCAGAAATTTTTGTACATTCTTTCATACGCAAGGTAAATAACTGCCGCTTCACGAGGATTTTATTTGTCAAGGATTTAGTCATATACAAACTTTCCAGTTTTGTCCAGAGACTTGCTGCTGTAGTTTCAGACACAATATTAAATAAAACATCATCGGCCAAGCATAATCGAATAGCACTCAAAGCTTTTTCATCTATCTCGTTCCAGTCTTCATTGGACATACATAGGGTTTCTTGGTTTTCCCTACTAGTGCCTTCGCCACTCCTTGCTAAACCAGCATATCCCTCATCTTGACCTTCCATAACTCGAAATTATTGCTCCCATTGAATTTTTGCCATTTTCTCAAGAAACTTTCAATGAACCAATTTCAGCCTTTAAAAAAAAAAATATTCCAAACTTTTGATAAAACTTGCCGCACAAAGCTTGACTTCCAATATATATAAATATATATATTCAGGTTTTTATTTACCACTCTCCAAACGCAAAAAATAACATCAAACTTAGCAGGCTCCTTCAACGGCGACCTCTAGCAGCGAGCACACTTCGGTAGGCAGATGTAAAAGTCCTCACTTCAATCAGCGAGCTCATCGAGCTTCTTGGTGCAGAGATGAGATGATTTCTCTTCTCTTTAGCCCAAACCTAGCAACCAATAGCACACAGGCTCAGATCACTCTTTAGTCTCCACGCTCAGCAATCAACAACACGCAGGTTCTGCCAGCTTTCTCCTCCAGCGACTGAGTTTTCCACCGGCTTCCTCATAGTATCATCACGGCTGACCTCTCAACAATCAGTTCCAGTCATGTCTCTTAGCACTCTGGCTCTGATTCCACTTGTTGGATATGAGATCCACAGAGAAAATAATATACAGAATTTAATAACAGACATTTAACAATGAACACAAGATGGTAAAACCCTCGAGAGGGAAACATCCACGGAGCAATGATATCGGTCTTCCTTATTATTCAATGAATGAAGATTACAACGGTTACTATTAACTGAACAAACTAAATTAATTGGGTAAGTTAGTTATGCAGCCACCAAGAGAATGGTTGTCACCCATTTCCAATAGAGAGAAGTGCCTTCTAATTGGCTAAAATTAATTTGGCGAAACGCCCTCCATCTTGTGTTGCAGAGTTATTACATCCAGTTTCCATAAAGAATATTTCCATGATCTTAAGCTTGATTATCCGAACTTTCTTCAACATCACAGGCGTGATGTATCCAGGTGTTCTCAAGTTCGATATTTCATTATTGTCAAGTCAATCTCGATGCCCATTTTATGGTGAACTACCTTCCATCAAATAGTTACACTAAACCTTGCCTAACACTGAACATTCTCATAAAATTAGATAAAATGAATTAACCCTGTATGAAAACTTATTCATCGAAAGAAGATACAAATTGAAAAATACAGTAATATGCAAGCCAAAGTTTTTACCATGCTCGTGTTCTGGTAATTGTTGGGTTTCTTTAATAACTTCGAACACTGGTAATAAGTATGCAGGCGATCATGGTGTGATTCTCTTCTTCTCCTTCATTAAATGGCATAACTACCTGAGATCAATTCATGGCATATGCTTGATAGCAGTTATTTGTTTTTAAAACTGTGGGGTTACTCACTCTTTTTTGGATGAACGGGTCAAACTATTAAAGGCAATGTGGCATCTCAATCATATTTCACTGCGAATGCGAGTCGAAGACGATGCAGTTTAAACAAATTCATAGAAAATCAACGTTTTCTGGCTTTTTAATGCATTGTCACACGTTATCTTTCTCTTCTTGTTAAAATTAATGCAATTAGATTCCTCAAACCTGTAGCTCAATGATGGAGCTCGCATTCCTTTCCCATGTATGGTTACTAAAATTTGGCAAAAACAAAAATATTTTATATACAGCAAAGTAATAAATGCTGTAAAGGCTGCACTGTGGACTTTTGGATTCAACTTGTTTAAGATCCAAAAACCCACAATGCAGCAGTCCCGTTTATTACTATGCTATATGATAAATATTGTTCACCCAAAAATTTACTGCAAAAATGTGTTGAGGTACAATCATAATCTCATTTTCCCGGAATAATCTAGCAAGGCTCTATAATTCGTGGAAGGAAACGATCTCACAATCTAAGGTTTCTTCATAATCTTAAACTCTCTTTAGTAGTATCCAAACAGATATAAATTGGAACAATCACACATTCGTGTCACTTTACCAACAATAGTTGCAGTTGTGGTTTTGATATGATGGTAATAAGATTTCCTGACACACAATGGAAACAAAGGTTATCAAATATTTCACTTGTTTGATTTTTTGTGTTTATCCTCTCTTACACAGGCTGCAAATTAGTGACATTAACATTATAATCATTTACCAACATATCATATTCTTAAAAGAAATAGTTCAACATTAAAATTATTACATTTAACCTAAATGAATAGGTCAAACCAATTACAAATGATCTTATGCTTCTTGTTTTTATGTCCTCGAGAAGGGGATATATATGAATCACTTAGGGCGATTATTTGAACTAATTTGTACCAATTTTTAAGAAAATATGGAAGTTAGATTAAGGTTGTGTATTATTTAATTTCTTTTTTATTTTTTTAATTTATTAAATGTCTATTTTTTATGGTTATTATTGGTCTGGTGAAGATGACGTTGCCTTGGGTTCCTAGAACCCGGCGGCCTCGCTGATATCAACAATGCTATAATGTTCTTGGGAAACAATAACACTATGAAACATTTAATCAATTAATTCTTAAAAATAGCAAAAGTAATGTAACCTAGGAATATTATATACATATAATTATTAAACTGATCAAAAGTACTATAACAAAGGAATATTATATACATATTTAATGTGTTGAAATGTACATCACAAAAGCAATAAAGCAAAACATGCATAGCCTAATAAAACCAACTAAATTACATGATATCCATCTGTCATACGAATCTACTTAGCGATCATAGTCTTTGGCAATGCTTGCCACATTTGGCATCTGTTGCGGTCTTGGGAAGCTCAAGCATATTGTGTCAGAGAAAAGGTTTAAACCAACACTCTTAACCCATAGCTAATTCTCTCTCAAACTCTTGTGCAATTCGTGTACTATGTTCGTCTATTTAATTTGAAATATATCATGATGGGCATAATTACAGATATCACGACCAGGATTGTCTTATCTACGTGAGGCTAAGCTCTCATGCTGAGATATATCATGATGGGCATAATTGCAAATTTCATAATCAGGATTGTCTTATCGAGGCTAAGCTCTCTCATGCCTCTCAGCAATTGAACATATTCACGCTGATCCTTTCATGCCAATATTTTCTGATTTGTGGAAAGAGGAAGAAGCTGCTAAAGAATCCAACACTGGTAGAGAAGGAAAATTTGAGGTAGTAGAGCCTGAACCCAAATCTCAGCTCAAGTCAGAAAATGAAAAGGGATCTAAAAGCAGTTCTATGGATGTGATTGTTAAACCAACTAAATTGGTACGCATGGCTAACCTATGTGTTATTGTTGGCCATTTCGTTAATGGAGTTGCTGAAATCCACAATGAAATTGTGAAGAAAGAGGTTTTCAGTAATTTTTATGAGGTAATATATCTTTCCCTTCTTACTCAATTTATTGTGTTTTTCATTTTACAATAGGGATGTGAGGAAGTGATTTTATGATGATCTAGTACTTCAGAGTTTAAAAAATCTCTTCATAAAGGAGGCTTGCACCTCCATATAATTAGTCCCAAGTTGCAAAGGGAGTTTTAGTAAATTTAATGATGTCACATTTTTCGAGTAGCAGAAATATTTGGTTGTATACAAAAAAATTTAGCTATATGTAACTTATTTTGAAACCGTTTTGATATTAGATGTGGCCTGAAAAGTTTGAAAATAAGACCAATGGAGTAACTCCCAGGTGATGGATTTGATTTTGAACTAAGTGGCTTGGAACAAAAGATTGGGTTCTTAAGATTGAACAATTAGCAGAGCTTTGACAGGTCAGATCCACTTATGCAATGAGTTTTTGTGATTGCATCAGTCTACCTCCCGCGTGTGTCTTAACAAATAAAAAATCTCTCTCGGATTTCAACATAGAGGATGACAATTCAAATTTGTGTGATAATGTAGACCTACAAGAAGAATGGAGGGCAACAAAAAGAGCCAACAAAATGAATCGTGTCTCATATATTAGAGAAAAAACATGATATGTTTGATGTACAGGTAGATTATTTAGGCAAATGTTTTTATTTAATTACGGAGAATGGTAGAGTACTAGAGAGATGTTATGAGACAATCATGGGACATTGATTGGCATGAAATATATTATTCTTTCTGCGGGTTAAACATATCCATGAGTACAAGTGTCAACTCTTAAATATTTTGGGAATTATATATCGATACAAGAAGATGAAGCCTAAAGGAAATTACTCCGGAGGAGAAGAGAGCAAAGTTTGTCCCTCGTGTATACATATTTGGAGGAAAATCCTTTGCAACATATGTGCAGGAAAAAATGATAGTAAAATTGATAACAGACGTTGGTTAATTTCTCGATTTCAGATGTGCGAATAATGCTTGTCGTTTTCCTCCATAACCAAGAGGACCATCCATCTTGGTGAATCTTATTAGTATCTCAATCCGTGTATATCAGTCTTTCAAACCATACGATGAATTCAATTTTTACCAGCCTCCAACATTACAAGAGAATAAATTATAGCATTATATTCCAACAATCTATATGTTGCTTTTACTGCATTTTGTTGAAGTCTTACTTCCTTTTGAACTGTACTGATCATGCTATCATGGATTAGATATCTGTATTATCAATATTGGAGCATATTCTGATTTTCGCACCCACCCACTTTCAGATTATGTTAAGAAGTATGCTTGAGAAATACAGAAGCTGTGATTTTAATCTGGTTTTGATCTTGTATTTGTAACACTTGGCAAAAATATGCCATGTCTCTCTTGTTTGGCTCACATTCGAAAGTGTTTTGGAAGAAGGTGCCTTGGAAATTTCCTTCTGAAACAACTTCTAAGAAGGGCTCGTAGTGGTCCAGGTCCAACATGTCTTGTAGACAAAGCAAAATACAGTCTTATCGAAACAATTGAAATAATCTTGAAACAACAATGACAAAAATATCTGGTTACAAAGCTCTCTAAATAAAATTACATATTCCTTTGCATGTCCATAAACCACCTCTAGGAGTGTGTCCCTCTCTCTACTTCCATAGACAATTGAAACCAAGAAATTACAGAGCTCAGAAAGGAAATATTCTCAAGCCCTATGGAGAGTCTCCTGAGCAGTCCATTATTTTGTGCTTATATAGCCGAAAAGATTCTTGATGATAGACTGACTTTAATATAGGCATTGATTGAAATGCCACTAGTGATCAGATCCAATGATCTCGGGGCACTTCCATCATTTTTTCTACCAACGAGCTGACACGAATGATGAGTGGATTGAATTGGTCAATCAATCAAATGTATTTCACTTCCATAATTTTATTGAGTTGGCTTCCTCAAGATTTCATAGCATCCTCACAACTTTCACCGTCAAACTGTGCACATTAAAATATAACAATAAGAAATGTGCAAATGAACATTAATTAAGAAGAAGAAAGAACGGCATTTCAAACATGAAATAATTATTTCTAATGGTAAAAGATCAAAGAATTTTCCTAGTTTGGTTACATTATGTTGACAAGTTGATGCAATTTCGTAGCCTTGATTCCTTGAATAAGGTGAATGGTGATGCTCCTGGATATCTCTACTATCTTGTTGGCTATTTTATATGGTTTAAATGGTGATATGGTAATATCCTTTGTGTCGGATTTCTTTTCAATAATCTGTGATTTGCTGTTAAAAATTTATCTTCAAAAACTCATGGTAGGTGGCATGATTTTTAATAAATTCGTCGATCTCCTTCGAAAGCCCTTCTCAATTTCATCTATTTATGGGTGCAAGCTTCTTCCAATTCAAATTGCTAGTTTATATCCATGCAAGGAAATATAACACAACAATTCAATCTATATGTTGGTTACGTTTGAATGAATTTAGGAGGACTTTTATGGCAAATGGAAAAGAGTGCATTTGTCAAATTGTTTTCGCTTCACCCAATATTTATAAAGCCATTCATGAAACGTATCTTTATAAACAAGGGAAGAGAGCTACCTTATGATAATGGAGGAGGCGGTGATGCTTTTACTTTTTTGGTTTCTGGTCGGAATCCTGTGAATTTGTTTTCCTAAATTTTTTTTTTCTACAATTTAAATAGATTCATTTTAGTTCATTTTTCTCAAAACCCAAAACACTTATATTATATAAGTTTGACAACCGTTATTTAGAATTTTATTAGTCCAAAAATAGCTGAAAAATAAAGAGTGGTAAAATAAACATAGTTTCTATCACAAATCAAATGAAAATAAGGTGAAGGCACGCTATCAATAATTTACATTATAAGTCTTAAAACCACTTTTATTTAAAGGCATATTATGTCATCCGAGGATATATAAAAATCTTTTACTACCTATTAATTTTCTTATAGAGTCTATAATTTTTTTCTAAGCCTATAGCCTTGGGTGGTTTGTGTATAGTTCAAAAAAATAATTTATATGATTTTTTCAAATAATGCAAATTTGTTACATTTTGATTGGTGTGAGTTGATGTCAATCTTACACATTATGTTTTTTTGCAAATAGCATTGTATTGTCACAATTGATGCATGTTTTTCACTGTCCAATTGTATAATTTTCTTTCCCTTGCTTTCATAGTTTAATGCACATGAATGCTCTTGCAATGTGCCTTCTTACTCTTCCCATAACATATATTTTCCCATCTCATAAAAACATGTGGCAATGTGGAGACATTGCCACCAAGTAGCTCTTATTTTTAAATTATTCAATGCATTGGAAGAATAAGTTCACATGGAATAGTTTAAATTGGCAAAATATTACCTTTTGAGTAATCTTGATATTGAAAAAGAATAATGACTTAGGTTTCCTTTTCTTTATAAACTTATTAAGCAAAAACTCAAAATATTTTAACTTTTCCCAAAGTTATATATATATATATATATATTAAAATAAAACCTAAAATAAAATAAAGTGGTTTACGTTAACTATATTTGCTTATTTTTTTATGTTAAAAAAAACTCAAACAAATGTAAATATATATTAAAATTTTCCTTTGAGTCATTAAGATTTAAAATAAAAATAGATATCTCAATGTGAAATTATGAATTAATCATTTAAAAACAATGACTAAATAGTTATTATTATTAAGAGATAAATATATATAATTTTTATGATCAATATAGAGCATTTTTTAGATCAAATTACTCAAATTCATTAAGTGCATAAAAAATCAAGATTTCATGGTATTGTTAGAAAATGAAATCAATACAATTAATAGGAACCAAAGCATAAAAGTGACTCCAATAAGATCAAAAACCCTATAGGCAAGCATCTTCAAATAGCCAAAAAACCTAAAAGTCAAATGACAATGATCACTCAAACCACCACTTCTTAATTTCTTGAAAACCAAGTCAAGCAGAGCATAGAGTATGAATCAAATAAAGAAATCCAATAACCCACCTACCAAAGCAAGAGAAATAAGATAAAAGAAAAGAAAAAGTTAAGTATTTACAAAATTTACATGGCGGCTCCTTTTGATTTTACAAAAGACCAAGGGGAGTTGTTGGGGTGCCAACAAGGCTTTAAGATATTAATTAAGATTAAAATCATAATCAGTGAATAGATGAAGATTATTATGAGTATATGAACTAAGAGAAAATTAATCCAATTTAATTCCATTCAATTAGAGGCTACATATATAAAAAGCAAAAATGGTTTCATAAAGAGATTAATTTGATAAGGATTTTGTTGTTAGTCTTAATAGTGAATCAAATTAAATATCTCTTTTATTAGTATGAAAATAGAGTTGTTATTTGTCGATAATGATGAAGAATCTTTGGCACTAACATGTAGCTTAAAAGATGTTTAAAAAGAAAACAAAATTCTACCATATTTTCATGAAGATGGTATGATGGTAAATGTTAAGATGTTACAAACATATCACATAAATTATAATTATAAATAATCTTAACCTAAAACATGATTATGATTTTGAATTTTATTTAAAATTAACAATCACATAAAAACAGAAAAAAAATGATGAAATCAAGTCATTTTTACCATCAAATTCTAATTTGTTAAAATTATGAAATCAAGTCATCTTTATTATCAAATTCTAATTTGTAAATATTGTAGTTGACTTTTGAAGGTACATTCTAATTTGTAAATATTGTAGTTGACTTTTGAAGGTACATCTTAAGGTATGTAATGGCATAAGGAATTATCCATATCACAAGGATTTCTCATGTAAGATTTTTCTAATTTAACTTTAGGTACTAAATTGAACTTAATAATAATAACAAGAAAGTGTCAACCCAGTCTTCCAACTTTCTAAATGTTTTGGATCACAAACATAAAAAATTTGAATAAATGTTTTAAAAAATTGTATTTCGATTCATTTAAGATAAGATATTACATTTTTTAGTGTGAGAAGGCAGAAAACATGACCAAGAAATAGCCTAGAGTTTGAGCAACAGAGATTAGAAATTCTACCAATAGAAAATTAGTAATATAAACATAAAAAAAGTATATAACAACTCACATTAATGTACCTAACTCGAAATAAAGTTCAAATATAGATCTTTTGAGCGAAGATCGAGGTAACTCCTTGAAATTCTTCCCATCTCAAAAAACCAGGAAACAAAAATAAACTATGTTTAGAGAGATCACCTGCTAAAGTAGTCAAATCTCTATAGGTATGTTTATATTGAACATAAAGAAATGATCCGCTAATAAGCTTCAATTGATCAACCAAATAAACTAATCCATAGTTCCTAATTTCAGGGAATCCCAACAAACAATTGATGACCAAACACAAATCACCAAAAACCTTCAAAACAATGAATTCCTCGTCAAGAATCCTACTGTAGCAAATATAATAAGCCTTTGAATTCATCCAAATTATTTGTACCTGGTCCTATCCCCTTTACCTGAAAATAATGGTCCTTAGATAGAAATAAGACAATCCCAAAACCACTAACTCGACTGTCTTCTTGACTTTCCCTATCAAAAAATGACCAAGGTCGATCCTCTTAATGCTCAAAGGGGCAAGCTCTCTAATTGGGCATCTGTGAGGTTGTATGTGATAATGATGAATAAGAGATGAGGCTTGAGAAGAAACTTGAAAAGGATGCAATAAATTTCCCTTCAAAAATTATTTTATTACTGACAACTCAGATGTCCCAAGAAATCAACGGAGGGAGGGATATCAACCTTTTTAGATCTCGATCTAAGAAATAGCAACTCAAACATAGATATATCAACTAACGGGACCATATATCCACACTTTTCAGGATCCTTTTAGTTTATTTCCATACCGATCTAAAAAAAATGACATCTTATGAAAATGTGACCAATCGATTCTTCATCTTTTTTGCACAATAGAAAAATACCCAAACCACCGAAATTGAACTTCTTCAACTTGTCCCTTGTTAAAGCATGAATAGGTAGCATTAAATAGAAATGTAAAATTCTCTTGGGAGGAGGTTTGATCTTCCAAAGTTCTCCCCACCACCATTTAGACTCAACATGATCATTATAAAAGCAAGAATGATACCATAGCTTCGTCTTATAATTGCCACCAGATGACTTATATATCCATTTCAACACATCAAGATCAACAATGGTTCAAATATGGTCATGAAAAAGAATTCAGAAAAAGTTCTTCCGAGACTTCTTCCACGCCCCCCTGAAGCCTAGATCCTTTGCTGATAACCAACCTTGCTACTTATTGAATTTTTCGATGGATTAACAAATTTGTCCAAACTTGCCTTTTCAATGGATTGTAAGTGTGTGGTAATCTCCAACGAAAGACTATGTATTCCCTCACTCCTCATCATTGCATCAAATCCCACACAAACAAACTTTATATTGTCTACTTTCCATGCTATATAAGGTGCAACCAAAGCAAAAGCATTTAAAAGGGCCTTTTATTGATTTGAAATCAAATGTGATATTTTTATCCCTTTAGGCACCCAATCAGTCACATAGCCTAGAGCTATATACTTTGTTACAATAATATCTCTTTCAAAAATGGTATTTGGAAAGAAAGTTCCAAAGAGATTTTGCAGCAAGAACCTTGTTGAAATGAAATATGCTCTTTAGACCCCGACCTCCAGATGATTTTGGAGTTGCTAACTCTTTCCAACCTGGTAAGTGAAACCCCTAATACTCCTTATTGTTTTTCCACAAAATATTTCGCAAATGGAAACCGAAGTTGCTTTCAATATATGAGCCAGAAGGTGCCAATAAACTAGAATGGATTCCAAAACTGATTTTATCAAAACCAATCTATCACCTCTCGAAATCCATTTGTTGCATCGCATTAGTTATGGCGACTACCTTGGAAATCAAACATGACCAATGTTGTTTACCATACTTGTTGGGATTGAGGATGAAGCCTAAGTAATGGATTCCTTCTTCCATCTACAACATTCAAAAGGGAAATATATTCTCTAGAAACCTCTTTGAGCCGGTTGATTTTGTAGAATAAACAACGAAGATTTTCTCTCAATGATTTTCATACTTGTTTCCATGCAAAAAAGGGATAAGGTTTCCTCCAAGCATTGATATTCGAATACATATTGTACACAAAAAATAAAAATATCATCCACGAATTACATTAGGTGAGTAATATTTTCTCTACCATTGAAGGGAACCCCTCCCTTGTTTTGTTGGATAGTTAAAAAAGAAAGAACCTACTCAAGCCTTCGACCACCAATAGAAATAGGTAAGCCTTGACTTAATATACAAGTAGATGTGAAGAAAGATGTCCCTAAACCATAGATAAAGACCAAAAAATAAGGGGATACAACACATCCCATTATCCAATTTGTAATATCATGATTGAATCCAACACGAAGAAGCACCGGATGAATGAAGACCCAATAAGTTTTTTCATAGGATTTCAATGGGTCTAAGTTTAGGGTTGCCACCTTTTGGTTTTGAAACTTGATAGAGTAAAGCCCTTCCTTTCCCAAACCAACTGTTTCATGAATCATATGACCATATAAAAAATTGAACTCCTCCTAGGAGACTAGCTTTAAAAGAATATGATTGTTGTCTACTTCTATGATCTTAGTAATAATTTTGTGCACTCCATTTCCTAAATAAATAGGTCTGACATAAACAAAGGAGACCAAAATGGTACTTTTTAGGAATCAAGGCCAGAAAAGTAGAATTCAGAGTGCTCTAGTGAAAGGTGGTCCTCTTTGACCACCTTCAACAAATCCTCTCCCAACAAATCAAAGAAATCCACAAAAAGTTTGGGTGGAAACCCATCTGGACCCGGGATTTTGTCCCATTGGAATATATTAAAGATCAACTAACAACTCCTCCAGAGATACTAGTTGATACAGTATTCGATCGAGGGCATTAATTCAACAGTCAAGTGATTGGATTTTCAAAAGACTACAGTTTTAATATTGGTGTTTGAGTTTTATATTTATAAATAAATAAAAAACACAGTTTTTAAAATTTCCATTAGTTGTGAGATGTTGAAGCCTGCCTCATTTTGTGTTGCTCACCACGGGGCAGTGGATAGAATCATCTTATTTAAATGTAGATTGCCTCCACTGCAATATGCAGTATGCCTCCATACTTTTTGTCTCACCGATATATAAAAAGATTGTAAAGGTTAATTTATGCACCTCCATTTTTTATATACCAGATCAACTGCATTATCTACCTTCTAGATGGATGTGACAACAAATATTTGACCGTGAGAATGTAGTACTTGGATTTTTTGGGTGCAATGAGCGAAGCTATAAATTACATATTTTGTGCATTAGCACAACAAATATGTAGCCATCTGCTAACTTTGCCGCAAGTCCATCGGGTTCCCTAAATGTGTGTGTCACTTCCGATCATAGTTTTGATGGTGCAATCTCTGTAAAAAGACTGCAAAAATAAATTTCTTCATCTCCATTTTATTTTCATTGTATGAACTACATTATCAGCCTTCGTTAGATGGGTGTGACAACAAATCTTGTATTGTGAGAATTCAGTACTTGGATTTCGAGGTCTAGGTCTTCCTTGTGCATTAAATTTGGATGGTCTAGTGATATGGTTGCAGGATGACCCTTTTACTTAGGAACTAACTAATTAGGGTTTTGTGGCAATTTATTTATAAGCAGGCGTGCTCCACAATTCCTCTCCGAAGTTTGTGTCCTAGCTACATATTACCTCAACTCTTCCCATGTGGTGATTACAAATTCTTTGAAACCCTAATATATATCATAATATTGAGAGTAATGTGATTTTATTGACAGGAAAATCATGGAATTGGTTAATGGTGGACAACTGTTTGAACTTATTGAGAAAAGCGTTGATTTCAACAACTTGTGATGCATGAAAACAATCTTTGTCAATACTTTTGTTTTGATCATTGGCATAGTATTCAAACTCGGTGATAAAATTGATCGGGGTATTGTAGAGTTTCTTCATTGCATAAGGTTATTAAATATCCCTCTCCTGCTTGATAGATAAGGTGGAGCATGTAAAGGGTGGACGTTGTCTCCGAAGGGTATTAATTATCTAGTCATTGAGAATTCATGTAAGTGATGCAATTTAGGTCTTGGATTTGATAGAAGTCTTTAGAAAGAGCAAGAAATCTTGAGAAAGCTTTTTGTCCATGAAGAACATATTTATAAGTCTCATATTGCCATTAGTTTTACATAAATGTCTCTGGAGAAAAGGCTGGGATGTTCATGGGGGCGTGTTCTATGTTCTATGATTAGGAGATACATAATTTAGTTAAAATGTGCTTTTATTTGAGCATAATTAGGTTTTGTATAGGTGGTATCGAAGATTAAAGTCGAGACAGCTGGTGCAAACGTCATGAACAAACTAATAGAAGGTAAAGACTTCAAAATTAGCCTATTTTTGAAATGATATCGTGTTTATTGTTTTATCTATGAAGTATATTTGTGACTCTATCTGTGGAATGAATATAACAATGCAACAGAATTTTCTTAAATTCAAAATTATATTTTAGCTCGTTCAAAGCAAATCCCCAGGTTATAAAGTTACAAGGTTATAGTAGCAAACCCCCAAGTCACACTCTTGGCTCATCAAATGCATGAGGTTGTGACGGCGTTGGAAATGAGCGGTGAAGAAATTGAACGAGCCTGAAGACATGGATGAAGCTTCTGGTAAGTTTCCCTTCACACACCCTTTTAGTCTAATTGTGTAGACATTAGGTTGCTAGCGAGATGTAGTATTCCAAGTGTGTTGAGAGCCTAGTCGATTATGGATTTAGGTGTTTAATTATTTTAATTGGGGTCTCTTAGCTCTGTGAACAACCTTGGAACCATTACCAAATCTGGCACCAAAGAGTTTATGAAAACTCTTGCAGTTGGAGATGATGTTAGCAAGATGCGCAACAGTGTGAATTGTGTTTGTGGGATTTAGTGGCGGTCTCTAAATATGTGACATAGCTTTGTTTGGTCTAATTACAATGCATCCACCCTAGGGTGCAAGAATAATCGATCTATAGTACATCGTACCCCCTAAAAAAAATTATAACCACCATAATGATGTTGCCATCTCTCGTTAATGGTCTCTCATTGTTCCATCTATGGCAGAGTCTATTAAAATTACACACACGTAAGGGTATGGGATCTTTTCAAGCATTTTTGCTCTTTAAAAGAGGCCACCAGTTCGAATAACCACCTCGATACAATGGAAGAGTCGGCTCAGATTGGACAGATTGTGGTTGGGTTCTTGACGAAGTGCTTACATATAATACTGGAATCCAAGATTACCGTCGCTTCATCAACGCCATCTACCTCAAAGCCCTCTTCAATGCCCTTGTATTTCAATTTGACGCTAAATCTTGGACGAGAATGTGATTCCCAACATAGAGCCCTAGAGTTGAACTCCAAATATGGATCCAATGTACGTAAAAATGTTTGTGGTTGGAAAAGACAATCCCTCCACCTCAGGGCCCTGTTGATGGCCCCAATTGTAATTGCTGGAAAAACTACAAGGCAATAAACAGAAGGAGAAAGTCCAACCTGAAAGGATTCAAACAATCCCATGCAGAGATGGTTCTATCCCCAAGTTGTTTGGGGTGATTGACTCCTATGGATATGAGTCCTCCACTGGCACCGTTTGAACAGTTGCAAATGGATCTCCTCATCCTCTTTGGAATATCTGAAGAGTATGTAGTGGTAATGAATTGTTTTAATCCTAAAGCTTATTAATGGTGATAATATGAATAGAACAATTAGATCAATGACATGTGACAAATATTAATCCAACTTATAAACATATAAACCATATATATTATTGTCAGCTTTAAATAAAACAAAGCAATCACAATTGAATTATTTCATCCAAAGGTTCTTTAAACACATAATTGTTGTAACAGTGAAATGCCAATTGAAAAATTAGCACTTAATATAAGTAATTGTTTATTAGTTGTAACAGGAAGTATATGAATCAAATAAAACATTTATTTAATACATAATTAACACAGTAACTAAGTTGTGAGAAATCAAAATAGAGGTTAGTGTGTCCAATAACGATGCAACTTATAATGGAGATGTCTGAAAGATAAAAGAATAACCAAAATTCATCAAATAAATTTAATGAACAAACTAAGAGATTGCAGAAAGAAACTGACTGAATTTAATCAAAGTGCAAAAAAATTACAGTTCTTCAAAATACGGAGTGTCTCCAGTATTTCCCTTGTGGTTTCTTATTACAAAAAAATAAATCCCACAAAGAGGTAGGGATAATAAAATATGGTTTCATGATTTTCCAAGGGCAGATTGCCACTTGGAAAAGTCATCTAGTAAACTTTCTATGATTATATTCAGCAAACTCTAGTTGCAACTGAGCCTCGCAGACAAGCGATTCAAATTCCCTCTTCTTTACTTTCTCCCACTCTCAGAGAAAGAGATTGATCCTCATTTGTGAATTTAGGGGTGACTCAATCCATTCCTTGATTTCTGCCACATGAAGATGATCGAGTTGCTCAATCTACTCCTTTGTCTTCGAGAACTCCCTTTCAACTTGTTCCAAATTAATCTTTGGAGTTAGAGCATCTTCAATTGCATCCATTAGTGGCAAGTCCAGAAAACTTAAAAGTCTCTCTGAAGCAAACCATATTTTATTCTAGGCTATCTTCCCATCCCGAATGGTGGACTCCATTGATTCACAAACATTCTCCAAGGATTCTAAGGAAATATTGATCCTCCTCAGCTTCATTTTATCTAGGATTGGCACATATTCAAGTTTATCCTTTATATACCTATGCCAATACACTAGAATGAACCATTATCAACTACATATTCAGAGAATGAACCATTATCAACTACACCCGACAGTGAGTCCACAGGTGTCCGAGTCACAGAGACCGTTGCAGGTAAAGTAATAAGGACAATGATTGGGAATGAGAAACTATTGGGATGAGTTTCTTCTTCAAGATCACTATCCTGAATCTCAAACAAGTTTACATGTGATAGAGGATTGACCTATGGTGGTGGATCGACATGTGGTGCAGGCTCCTCAACTCTTTGGTTGTTTTGTGGAGGGGTAGTGATTGCTGCCTGTGCCTCAACCACTGAGCTCATTCTTTCCAAACTCTTCTTTATCTCAGCTGACCTCATTAGAGATTCAAGAGTGGATGAAGGTTGAGGTTGTGGGGGGTATTCAATCACAACTTTGTCATGGTTGTATTTTTGCTCAGTTGTCATAGAAGAGGTGATGGCTTGTGATTTTTGTGCCTCTTTTTGAACCAATTGCTTCAGTGCCTTATCCTCTACTACGAATTCAATCTTTATGTAATGCGGTACCTTTGTTTCTAGCTTCGATTGGTACTAGAAAATAAATTTCTTCTCATCAAGAGAAGAGATTCTGCTCAAAACCTTTGAGAATGCATTGTCCCCTTGATATATAGAATCATCAGGGTCTCCTTGGTGAGCGTATGCAGTCTTCATGTGTTCTTTGGTAAAGTGGTTTTCCAAGAAAGACTTCAGATCATGCATCCTTTTGAGGGATTCTCCAAGTTTCAGGGTAGTAATTTTATTTCCAATAATTCTTCAATGGGTGGAGTTCTATATTGCTAGAGGTCCAAGGCTGAGGGTAAATTTGGGCCACCCTTTCCTCTTAGCTCCAGTGAGTTTTGGAAACACTCCATCAATAACTGTCTGGAAATGTATCTCTTCCAGAACCATCATATCAGGCACAATTCTGGGCAGTAGATGAACAGTGTTGCTACCCCAGATTCTAATGTATGCAAAATATTCACCAACATACCAGTCTCCCATGGTGGAGGTCAACACTTTGGCTCTGTCTAAGAATGTTGGAGGATCTTCCTTAAATTTTTTGTGCTATACAAAACCTATGAAATGATCACAAATATCATAGATAAAAGGAATGAAGTTGTCCTACCATAATGTTGAACAATAAATATGAACTGGGGGTCCAACCCTTGTCCGATTCCATCCCATGGTTGGGCAAGGAAACACTACATAGAATACATCCATCACATAGGAGGAAAGATAGAAAGTAGGATTTATGGATGTTGGAGTCTTTTGGTGCTTCTCAATAGCTTCTTTCAATATGAATAAGAGGATTTGAGTCCAGTTGAATTATTCCCCTATTGTAAGGATGTGATGAGCAAGAGGTGCCCATTCCGTTTTAAAAATTGTACCATTACGCATTCCATACAATCTACATAACATTGCTGTTAACAGAGAAAAAGGTCCCCTAAACTAGGAGATAGAATATAGTTTGTCGAGTTTAGGTAGGAATGTAGCAGGGTTATCCATCCAAGACTTAAGCATTCCTTAGAAATTATACTGCGTGACATAAGTTTCGAGAAACTATTTGTTGAGAAATTGTTGGGGTGGTCTGAGGGCATAATCCCGTGAAAAAAAGTCTAAGCGGAAAGAAACCAATTGGGTCTGTGTCTGGTCATTAAATGAGCGGTCTTAAGGGTTTGCATGGACAATTATCCATTTCACAAAGTCAGTGTAAGGAATAAAATCAGGCCTGGTTGCTATGGCATGGATTTGGGACTTGTTGATAGTTATGTAAGCTGGCTGGTCATGTTGAATGCTTGACAAACCATCATTATTGAAAATGGAGTATATTTTGGACCGGTCAAGGTGATAGGTTTCAGACACTCGTCTGCTTATGTCAGAGAGGATGCCGGAGTTTGGGCCTTTATTATTTTGCTCGTTAAGGGTCGTTTTAGATCTGGTATTCCTCGACATGGCTAACATGAGATGGGGTATATTCTGATAAAAATGCAGAAAATCATTAATTTTAACCCGAATATTACTGAGATTAGACCACTGGAGGGAAAGAGATTCGAAGAACTTACCAACGATTTGCTTAGGAGAGGTAAATCCGTCGATTTGGTAAAAAATTGTAGTGAAAAATCTTTCGTCGAGATAAAATTCACAATTTGGGAATGGTAAAATAACAATGAAAATTCGAAATGAATGGGATGAATTAGCTACTAGTTTCATACACACATTTGAATTTGCAAATGATCATCCGTCAATTGACGTTGCATTGCAATTACTTAAGAGAAATATATTTGAATATATCCTTATCACAATGACAAACTCCAATCAGCATGACTGAACAATTAAACACTGGATGGAGTGCTACAATGTGATGGGAGAACCTGACGACAATGACCCACTCAACCTAAACATACATGAGTCTGAAGGTATGCGCATAGTGGAAGGTTTTTGGTATTTCTAGTGACCAATTTCTGAATTCACTAAAAAAGAAGAAAGTAAATTTTCGACACCCCAAAGAATACAAACTTTTCCAATATTTGATATTACTGGGATGTTGAGACTATCGAGAAAATCATAGATCTATTGCATGAATTTCAAGATATGCTCCCTACTAAATTCTTAGAGATGAAAGGGATCGTCAGAGACCTTGGAGAAATGAAGATACCCTTAAATCCCAACGCAAAACCTATCAAGCAGCGACCATACCGATTAAATCCACGGTATAAAGAAAAAGTCAAGGCAAATATGGATTGAATGCTGGATGTAGGTATCATAGAACATGTAGAAGAGTCAAAATGAATTAGTTTGGTAGTAGTGCAAGATAAAAATACTACCAGTGAAGTACGGATTTGCGTCGACTTGAAAAAATTGAACAATGCTTGTTTACATGACCCATTTCTAACTCCATTTACAGATAAGGTACTGGAGAGTGTCGGGGGTCAAGAAATTTACTCATTTATTGATGGGTTCTCTGGATACCATCATATTAGAATCTCAAAGGAAGACTGACATAAGATAACCTTTGTGATGGAGTGGGGTTGTTTCCAATACATGGTAATTCCCTTTGGACTCAAGAATGCTCTTGCTATTTTTTCCAGAATAATAGTGGTTGCCTTCAAATATTTTATTCATAAATATCTTGAGGTCTACTTCTACGATTGGACAGTATTTGGGCTCTTTAAGGATCATATTGAGAGCCTTAGGATGATGCTGGAACGTTGTCGTGAGTATTAAATTTTACTAAACTTAAAGAAATGTATATTTTGTGCCCCATTTGGAATTCTGTTGGGCCTTGTAGTTTGTCATGATGGAATCTTGGTCGACCCTACCAAAATTGTGATTATCGTCAACATACCACCACCTACAACAGTAAATCAATTCAGAGCTACATTGGGACATACAGGATACTACAGAAAATTTATCAAAGGATATGAGAAGGTGACTGATCCGATGGAGAAATTATTGAAGAAAGATGTTAAGTTCCATTGGACGAAAAGTTGCCAAGATAGTCTAGACACTTTAAAGAACAAGATGGTTACAATGCCCATACTTGTATTTCCAAACTGGGAAAGGGAATTTCATGTACATGCCAATGCGTCGTCTGTCACGCTTGGCGTGGTACTAGCGCATCTTGGTGAAGGATCGATTGATGATCATACGGCCTTCACTAGTAGAAAACTATCAACATTAGAGAAGAACTATACCACGATGGAAAGAGAAGGATTAGCTATGGTATAAGCTTTATAGAAATTCAGACACTACTTGTTGGATGGACATTTTAAGATGTACATAGATCACTCAACATTGAAATACCCGATTAATAAACCAGTGTTGGGGGGAATATTTGTCAATGGATTCTCCTTTTTCAAGAATTTGACTTTGAAGTCATTGTTAAACCCGATCAACAAAATTTAGGACTAGACCACCTGCCAAGGATTGAAAGTGGCGACGAACCTGGTAACCTCAACGATAGTATCCTTGATGCACAACTATTTGCAATAACAGTATTTGATGATCCGTACAAAGACATTATACAATTTTTTAGTATGGGTTATGCGCTAGTTGAATTTACTACGACACAAAAGAAACTGTTAGTTGTGCGAGATGCAGACTTTCAGTTGATCGTTGGATAATCAAATAAAATAGGCCCTGATGAGATTCTTTGTCGCTGCGTCTTGGAACATGAGCAATCGATGATGCTAAATGAAGCCCATGTTGTTGTTGTAGGAGGACACTTTGCTAGAAAAGCTACAGTGAAAAATATATTGATAAGTGAGATTGTGGTGGCACACCATGCATGCGGATGCCCAAGAATACTGTCGCAGCTATGATGTCCGTGAAAGAACTGAAAATTCGTCACGATGAGATGAAATGTCATTGGTACTGCAAATAACTCTGTAGGCATTCGATAAATGGGTTGTTGATTTTGTGGGCCCTAATAGTCCAATAGGGAAGCGCACTGGTGCTAGGTATATAATTACTGTGACCAAATACCTGGCCAGATGGGTCGAAGCAGCACCAGTAAAATATTGTACTCCTGCAACTGCTGCTAAATTTTTATTTGAAAATGTTGTGACTAGATTTGGATGCCCGAAAATTTTGATAAGCAATTAAGGCACACATTTTTTCAACTAGTTGATTAAGGAACTGATGGAAGAATTTTATATCCAACATAGAAATACAACGCCATATCACCCTCAAGCGAATGGTGATGTCGAAGCATTTAAACAAATCTTCGAGCATGTGTTGACAAATATTTGCAATGTCCAAAGAGACATACTGGGCATATCGCATGACATGTAAGAAGTTGACAGGCCAAACTCCATTCCGTCTGGTATATGGAAAATACGTTGTGATGCCCATGGAATACAATGTACCCAGCCTAAGGATTATTGTGATCATGAAGATGAAAGATGTTGGTGTTGTCGAGGAAAGATTATCATAGCTGATACAGTTGAAGGAAGATCCTTTTGTTGCAAGATATGATCAAAATGTTGAGAAAGAATGACATAAAGTATAGCACGATCGTCACATCAAGAACAAACAATTCCAGGTCAGAGGCCTTGTTCTTCTATATGATAGCAAATTATTCAAGCATTCAAGTAAGCTAAAAACACACTAGTTAGGACTGTATATTGTCATGCATATCACTAACGGAGGCGCAATGCAATTGTAAAAGTTGGATGGAACACCTGTCAAAGGACTGGTAGAGAAAAGAGAAAAGAGAAAAGAAAAGAGAAAAGAGAAAAGAAAGAAAAAGAAAAACCCTATGAGAAATTTTGTTGTAATCACAGGAAATTAGTTGTCGTAAAGAAAAAGAAAAAACCGTTGCAGATTGCTATTATGTCGTGGACGAAGGAAAATTGTCGCAGAATCTTTGTCTGTCACAAAAGGAAAAATAAAGGCAAAGACAAACCGTCTATCGCAAGAAAAGGAATCCGTTGAAGGATGGATACCAGTCGCAGGAACAGTGATGTTGTCGCAACATGGATTTGAGTCACATAAATGATAGCTGGCCATCATTAATTTGAAAAGCATGAAATATTTTTGTGGCGTACTTTTTGGGTCACTTTGGTCATTATTTCACCATAACTACCACTGACGTGACAGGTGAGTGGCGCTTTCCTTATAATCATTCTAACGTTCATCCAATGTGACAGAAATGACAACTACCTTTCTAGTGATTGTCCATGTGTGTGAAGGACTGACTGATTGAACGGGAAGACGTTATCAAGCCTTGCGCCTAAGTTTCATTTCATTTTTTTGCATTCAAGAAAATAAATTATTGTCTACAACTGCAAGGTCCGAACTGAGTTTTCCGCAGAGCATGGTTATTTCAATTTCCAATACAAGCACAGTTCCAGAATCTACCATTGAGATTGCATCACCCACGCTCATCATGGAGAAAACAGTTGGATACATCCCACTGGAGCCTTCGGCCATCAAAGAAGCTCTACAGGCTCCATTTATCCCATCAGTCAGGTTACAACCAGACCCACTAGGCCCGTCTGGTACAACAAGGGGGAAACGTTCTGGGAGCCAAAAGAAGAAAACAACAACACTACTACCACCGCAGGTAGGGGTTGCATATGAAACTGAAAAAATTCCAGTCATCCCTGAAGTAAGGTTACAATTTGACCCACCTAGTTCATCAACAAAGAAATGTTCAGGTACACACAAGAAGAAATTTGTCTCAACACTAATGATGGAAGACAAACAAGAAACAGTTGAAATGTGTCTATTAGACGATATTCCACCTAAATCGTCGGACGCACTCACGGGTAGACCCACCAGAATGCAAAGTATCCATTGGTAAAATTTGTTAATCTGAACCAGAGTTCAAATAACGATGAACATCGATGAGATCCTACAACATTGACATCAACTATACAAGAAGCACAAGATATATTTGGAGATGATTACTTGAGAGAAGAAAATGAGATGGAAAATTTAATCATCGACAAAGAAGCAGTTGATTAAAACATTCTTCCCGTGGGGAGGAAGAATTCAAAGAAAAGAATGTCCCAACAAGCACCTGGGACTTTGTCTTCAACTTTCCAAGAAGTTCAGGATATAATTGGTGATGTCGATGAGATTTTCTTTCTCGCCGGTCCTACCGCTCCAAAGTATTAAGTTTTAAAACCAAGAAAGAAGGATAACAACAGGAGAAATTACGAAGAAAATAGAAGAAGCAGAGGCACTGTGTGCCAAGACAGTCAAACAAGTTTTCAGAATTGGAAAGAATTAATTAACGATGTGGAGCTAGAAAAAGTCGCAGAGCATTTGCACACTGTTGAGACATAAGAAAATCAGTTGAAGAATGAAATGATGAAGTTTCCATTAGTTGAGAAAATGGATAAGGATGCGGATATGAAAAAGTTATAGCAACAAGTCGCAGTGCTCTAAACTCAATAGGAGGAGAGGACTGAAAAGGTCGCAGAGTTGCATGCTGAAGCAGAAAGAATTATAGGCATCATTCAACCTGTACATCAGAAGGTGTGATGAACAAAAAAGGTTGTAGTACTTATAACGTTGGAACACATCAGTTCTGAACTTGTGGAAAACTTGCAGAAGGCAGAAGAGGATGTTCAATGAGAGACAGAGGAGATAGTGAAGATATTTCAAGTTTTTCAAATTAAGGTCGTAACAATTGCAAAAGTTTTGGAGTAGTGAAGTGTGGCTTGGGATGGGCCACAGGTGAGTGTTGGGGGCCTGTTGGCCCTAGGAGAAGATAAGCATAATTCAATTACAATTATGTTCAGAATGTGAAGAGTCGGTTCGCACAACAGAGGAAGTTGTGACGAAGGAAGAGATAACACAAAAGAAGTAGTGGTAGAAGGAAAGTTGCGACAAAAGCAGTTACGAAGGAAGAAGTCCACGACAGAAGGGAAAGATGCGATGAAATCAATCGCGACGAAAGGAACCATGATAGTCGGCATGCAGTGACTGAGAAGGACAACTCAAGATATCGTGGGTAAGAATTCAACAAGAGTCACACGTGCTTTAGGGAATAAAACATCTTTGTATTTTGGGCCGATAATGCCTATTGACAGTTGTAACGAAAACGAGTGAGAATAGGAATGACAGCTTGTCAGGTAACAGAATGAAGTCGACTGATAATGACATGTAAAGAGTCTATAAAATAAGAACCCAAGTTGTATGTGGGTTACTTCCTAGTCTGTCAGTTCCTAGTTAGTTAGTTGTGTTTGTTACTCCTGGTCAGTCAGTTAGTTGTTTACTTCCTAGTTAGTTTGTGTTTTTCAGAAGACTTGAAGAGAAGAGTAAGTCGATCCAGGCTATGTGTTGATCGACAGTAGAGTGAGGGGAGGAAATATTTCGAGACCAAATACTAGAGAGCATGAGAGGAAAGAGAATTTTATATATATTGTAGAAGAACATCTTGAATAGAGTCTGCAAGGTGAGTGCGTAGATGAAAGGTGCATATATTTCTCATGCCAGATGAAGAGCGCCTTTGTGGTTTTTCCCAGGTGGGTTTCCACATTAAATATAGTGTCAAAGTATATATGATGAATGTATTTGTGTCGCATGAATATATAATGTGAATAATTGTTTATGTATTTGCTTATAAATAGTTCTTGTATGCATCTGTCGCACTATTACAAGTTGGAATCGTTAATAAAGAATTATATTGACTGTCGTAATCTCTGTCAACGGATAAGTAGAGTAATATATTGAAGGTGCATGATAAATATTAGTAAGACATCCATCAACTTCAGTCGCAAATTGGTAAGGTGATGTGAGAGGAGAAATCTCCACCCAACTATGGAAACTTGGTTCTCGCAGTTACCAATAAGATATATCCTGGGTGAGACTACACCTGTGTCACAGGTGCTGGCGACTGATCCTTTCTCTATTGGGATGATATCTTGGGCTTTGTTGTCTTACAAAGAACGTTTGAACATGGGTCGAAGGAAGAAACACCAACAAGAATGCTCTCTCAATCAATTTTAAAGTTAATCTTTATTTAATAGTTTAAAAAAATGGCCCTTATACATGAGGATGTCTCTTCTGATGATTCCCATAACTCCAACTTTGGGGATTTCACATACCAAAAATTGGTTGATATGTTCGTGAAGTACATAAGTGTCCAAAAATTAGCATGTAGATGGAGATGACCATTTATCCAAAACCTTAAGCTTCCAAACTATGGAGAAAAGATACCATTACTCATAAAAAAAAATTAATTGCTCATGAGGGGGGATTGGACCTTTCAATTAATTATTTAATAGATCCCTAAACATGATAGGTTGAAGCATTTCAATGCTGCTTTAGTCATCCAAAAAAAATCCTAGTTGTTTGGTGAGGTGCACTAAAATTTCAAAAGAAATTAAGTATATAAATTGGTGGATAAATTGATTCTTCCACAATGGATCATACCTCGTTATTGGTGCGATCCAATATATTGCAGTGAGAATATTGAAATCAATGCACAAAAAAAATAGATGTATCACTAGAATTCATACTCTCATTATTGTCCTTAGCATTCCCATCGACCACATCAACAACATTACTCTGCTTCTACTCTATTAAATTGGGAAATTATTGAAAACTATCAATTGATGATTACATGGTAGCAACACCTAAATTATTCAACAAACCTCTAGTAATAATCATAAACTTTTGAAACAAAATCCATTCCAAAAACTACATCCTAAGGGATAATTAAACTATGAAGTAAAATCCTAAAACTACATCTGGGAATGAATTATCGCCATTAAAAGAACTAGGCAACAATTAAAATACATAAATTTAACAATAACTAACACACCACCGAGAGAAATCCATCACATCAAAATGCAATATTTACCTTGGAAACCCAAATGGGAAAACCATCATTAAATTGGATTTAGTAAGTCTCTTAATTTATTGGAAAATGTGTAGGTTATAGTACCCTATGGATCTTTGGTTCATTGTTAGTCTTCACATGGGAATTTGGGCAACAATTCCTGCCACTCTCAGCCAAAGAACCCTTATTCCTTTGTGGCACATAATTAAATAGGAGAATAGCTCTGATAGGGGGTTAATTAGAAGGCTAGGTATCCCTAATATCCCTTAGTCTTCAAATTCCACAAGGCCAAAATTAGATTCTCACATTTTGTCTTTTCCCAATAAGCACTTGAGGAATGGTTTCTCATGTTTTATTTTTTTAATGCACATCACTTGTTTCTTCTTCTATTTACATTTCTCATGCTTACAATAAGAGTACAACATTAATGCAAGTGTGGACACTAGTTGGGATGGTATAGGGCCCTTCGTGCCATCAACCCTATCTCCCACTGGATCCATAGACTCTAACCTTGCTTGTGTTGATAGTCGTAGAACCTTAGTCGATAGCCAATTGTATTATTACGTGGATCCAATTTAGATCACACCTCTCGAATATGAGGTTTTTGGCCCCCAAAATATTTCAAGGGCATGTGAGGGATCTTGATTTCGTTCTAGTTCCTCTCATACTATTTTTCTTTCCTTAGAGTTTTTCCTTTGAGGGAAATCACCATATATCTTTCTGTCCTCTACGAGTTACATGCTCCTTCTGCTATAAAATTGTATATACCTTCAATTCTTCAAGATCATGTAGTGAAAAGTATTCAATAGTGGGGAGACTTTGATGGTCCTCTTCTCCATTTATCATGGAATGCTTGAACAACTTCATATACTCCACACTCACCAACAAACTAATATTCATATAAGGAGATAGCCTCAATCTAAAGGTATTCTCATTCACATAGTCAATGATGTCAAAAGGTTTGTATATGAGGGGAGTGAATTTCTTCATTTCTCCTTGCAATAACTCTTTTTGAAGGTAAATCCACACCTTATCTCGAACATGTAACTTATGATCTTCTATGTTCTAGTGATGTTTATCCTTATACTATGATGGATTCTCTCAAGCAACTCATGAACCTTTAGATGTATCTACTCGATATTGTCCACAAATGTAATTTCCTTCTTCTTATATCCTTGCATCTCTCTTTCATCCTTTTGTTGTCCATACACTATTTCAAACAATGAGGGAGGTAAATAGTCAAAGCAAGTATGAAAAGTCAATATTTTGGTTGAAGATTGAAGTGATCAATTGTATGAGTGCTACATATACAACAACTGTTCATCCCATGACCCTAAGTGCTTGTTATTGTACCCTCTCGACAACTATACCAACAACTAGTCGACAACTTTCATTTTTCTATTGATATAGAGATAAAATGCAATGGAATATTTGAGCTTAGTATCCATTCTCTCTAAAAGCATTGTCCAAAATATACTTAAAAACTTGTTATCTAAATCAGTTTTGATCAAGCTTGACAATCCAAAATGTACCCCAATATGAATGAAGAATAAATCAGTGGCTTCTCATCTAGTGATTGTCTTCTTACATGGAATGATCACACACATGTTGTTTAACCGGTCTACCATGACAAACAAGTAGTCATGGTATCTTTTGGACATGGACGAACCTCCAACAAAGTCCATGAAGATGCTCTCCCAAGGATTTCTTGGTATTTGTAGTGGCATGTACATCCCAAGTTTCTAGTTGCTTGGATTGCTTATGTTGCAAAAAACACAACCTCTAACAAATCTTTCCACTTACACCTACATCTTTGTCTAGTACACATATGTTTGCAATTTTTTTATTGTCTTCATTGTGTCAAAATGTCCTACAATCTTTGAAGCATGAGCTTCTCTCATCAACTAAATCCTTCTATAATGTAGTATGCACCAATTTTTCAACTTGCACAGTAGCCTATCCTAGAGGTGATATACATTTCCTTACATGGCAATGACCGGTCTCTCCTTCAAATTCTTGTATACTATAAAATTTTCAGCTCCTTCATAGTCTTTCCTCAACAAATCATCATTGAAGGGCTCGACTAACATTATCATACCAATTGTTGCAATATTCCTTATTAGGGGTCATGAAAGCATGCTTGATATCTTTTTTGTAGCTCCTTTCTTGTACTTGATAAATACGTGGAATTGTTGCAAGAATCCCAACCATTTTGTAATGCCTCACTTGTTGCATCTTTCTTTGACTTTGCAGGTACTTAAGTGATTGATGATCAATGTGCTTTGACTTGTATTTTCTCACTTGTTTCATCCTGCTTCCTTTTATTCAATAATTTATTCTATGAAAAGACATCATCTCGCTTAAATTTAATAATCAAAATATTCAAAAAAAAAATAATTAATTGACTTTCATGATTGAATTTATAAAAAAATACCTCTATCTCATCCAAATATTTCAAAAAAAATTGAATACTTGATTAGCTTCCATGATTAAATTTATAAACAAATGCCCAAAAACATTGTCACTTAAATTTAATGATTTCAAGCACAAGAACGTTTTGACTGGTGAAAACTTGATCAAACAAGGATTTCATGGACCTTTTCACTGTTGTTTTTGCAAATCAGCTCCTGAAACGTCAGACCATATATTTGTGGATTGTGAGTTCACATAGTTAGTCTAGAAACTGGTTTTAAGATATCTAGAAATTACTACTCCCTCTTGTATGTTAGTCTTGAGTGTTTTCACCACTTGGAAAGAAAGGATCACTGACTATAACTGGAAAAATGCAGGCTGGATTAACGCCTGACATTCCATTCCAAAAAACATTTGGTGGTGGATCTGGCTTGCACGTAATGATATTTTTTTTTCTGACAGAAAGATGAACCCAAGCGACGTGGCTTCAAAAAGTCAAACTGCATTTATCTGAATTGGTAAGCCAACATAATTCTCCTCTCCCTCTCGATTTCACTGAGTGGCTGGGATGCTCTGCGCTGGGGAAAAAACAAATTCTCACTAAACCGTTAGCTCCTCCTCCATGGCGTTTGAGAATGGCTGTAGTTGAATTTTCTTCTGGGTGGAAGAGTAATAATATTGCTGCCATTTTTTTTTATGGTGCACCTAAGGGGAATCTAGGGACTGTAGGCGCTAGCCGACTAATTTTTCCCTCGGATTGCGTGAGAGAATCTTGCTTCAGCTAAGGTCTTGGAACTTGCTCGAATAACCAGGCTGAGTGCTAGAGCCTTCTCATTGCTTGCTAGAATGCTAAGAAGATTGGATACAAAGAAATTCAAATCTTTCGGGAAAATCTTGCAATATATTCGGAATATCATGAAAGAGTTTCATCGAGTCTCTTCTTTTCATATTTTGAGAGAGCTTAACAATCAAGCTCACTCTCTGGAAAATAAAGCATGTCTTTTACCGCAAGGATTCCTTAGTTCCAATGGAGCTCCAAGTTTTTTTCATCCGATCCCGTATTGTTCATATTGGAGACTGTAGCCATAGATATTGTATGAATCTTCTCAATTCTGAATTTTGTAATATTTCTTCATCCTATAGAAGTTTATCTTCTGATGTATTTATAATTGGATGAATTGGCTATTGCTTCTTCAATCCAAGATTTCTTAAAAATAATAATAATAATAATAAAATTTAACAGTTTGAGTTAAAAAAAAATTAATGATTTCAAGATTCCCCCCCAAAAAAATTGAATACAAACTTTAAAATCCAAAACATTTTTTTTTTATAACTAAAATGGTTATGAAATTTTATAAAAGAATGGGGCTGGGATTACTCTGAATAGTCGTTATTACAAACAATTTTCAGTCCTTTTGGGGAATTCATATCTGCCCCAACCAATTCCATCGGTCTACGGTATGGAAGCCCAACGGGCTTCTTCTTCATTTACCCTCAGGACTCCTTGATTCAGTAAGCATCCCTCATTTGCCTTTACATTAGCTTCCTTATTCAGCCCGTGCAAAATATGATAAAAAAGATGCGAAGAGAAGTAGCACATCACTGATCTCAGTATTTGGAGGAATTTGTTGAGTAGTGGATCATTGAACCGACCATTTGAGGATGTGGAAGTTGAACCCAAGAGATAGAACAATTACACTCACAAAATTGCTAATCAAACATGCAAAATTAACACCAAAGGAGACTGAAATTGGAGCATAACACTAATCTGTATTGAATAAGTGTACAATAGCCAACCTTATGAAGTAATAGGCTGCTGCAATATATAATTACATGAGAGATTTGAATGCATAAGGATGCCATTCGAAAAGGTCAAAAAGCAGGCTTACTAAATCTAGTCAAATCCCCCATAGGTGCATAACGCAGTTTCCAAATCCACTAAGATGCTCACGAATTGGCTAAGTCAAGTAGAAAAGATAATAAGGGATGGAAAGACAACTCATACATGCTTTTATTAGGAGAAAGGGAGGGAGGATGATGTGGGCAAAAAACAAGTCAACTACACCTAGTCTAGCTTTTCCTTTTGCTTTAATTCTCAATAAAACAGGCATCTTTTTAGAAAAAGTAGATATGCGCTTTGGAGGATCTGGAATAAAGCAGACATGCTAAATATGGTTTCTAGGAAGTTTACCAAATGCTCCATGACTCATTTTTAGCAAGTGTTGACTTCTAGGACATGTAGAAGGCAACTAGCATAGAGTGGAATCTAGGAGACTAGGTAATAAGACAAAAAATGATTTAATTAATGTCTAAGGTAGGTAACTATGGGTTGATTATTCTAACACCCCCCCTTAAGCCTGAATTTATGAGTAAATATCAGAAAACTATAGGGCCTAACAACAAGGCTTAGTCACCCTTTACATACTGCTTGTCCATACAACCAAGGAAAGAGGCAAAAACCTAGTGGGAAAATCCTCCCTTAAACATGGACACGAAAACAAAATTTGGAAATCTTGTCATCAATCATGCTTCACAGCATGATCAGAAATCCCAAGCAGTGATTTGAGATTGCTGAATGCATTCTCACAAAAAACTTTTGTGAAGATGTCTGCTACTTGTTCTGAAGATGCACAAAAGAGTAGATGAATGGTACCATCATGCACAAGTTGTTTGATGCAGTGCATATGGATCCTTTTGGCTGATCTCCAGTGGATATCATGAGGCTGATCCATGTATCTTAAAGCCACACTAACTGCATAAGATAGATTAGGTCAAGTGTGTGTAAGATAAAGCAAACACCCAATCAACTGCCTATACAGTGTATTGTTTACCGTAGGAGAAGAACCTGCTTCTTCAAGCTTAACTTTTGAAAGGAAGGGAGTCTTGCTTGGCTTGCAATATTTCATGTTGAACTTGTTCAACAAATCTAAGGCATACTTGGACTGATGTAATTTAATTCCATGTTGGGATTGAGCAATTTCGAGACCCAAGAATTGGCTCAACAATCTCAAATCTGTCATAGAAAATGCATGGTTCACTGCATCCTTCAAGGAGGCAATCTCTTTCTTTGAACTTCCTGTAATAAGAATGTCATCCACATACAAGACAATAATCATCAAAGAACCATGAATCAGTTTCAAATAGACATTAGGATCAGACTTGCATCGAACAAAACTCAATGACAACAGAAAGCATCAATCTTGGCATACCAAGCCCTGGGGGCTTGTTTGAGCCAATACAATGATTTCTTTAACCTGCACACTAAAGATGGATTAGAAACAAACCCTTCAGGTTGTTGCATGTAAATCTCTCCAGTGAGATATCCATTGAGGAAAGCACACTTCACATCCATGTGATGTACCTCCCACTACTTCGAAGCTGCAATGGCTAAAGCTATCCTTATGGAGTCCATTTTTGCCACTGGTGCAAAGGTTTCATTGTAGTCAATACCATGTACTTGTGAGTAGCCCTTAGCTACGAATCTTGTCTTATATTTCAAAGGTGAACCATCAACAACAAAATTAGTCTTGAAAACCCACTTACATTGAACTAGCTTTCTCCCTGGGGGAAGATAAACTAGTTCCCAAGTGTTGTTCTTCTGGAGCGAGATGAATTCTTCTTTCATGGTTGTTTGCCATCTTGGATCATGTGCTGCATATTCATATGTCTGTGGATCTGATTCAACCATCAAATAGCACTTCTCTGCAAACAATGGATCTTTCACACACAGGGCACTCTCAAACTGAGATCTAATCCTCCTAGTGTCACTAGGATTTCTAGCTAGTTCCCCAGCTGCATGAATGGTCTTTGCTGCCCATTTTGGTCTTGTAGGACTATTAGGATCTGCAATCAAATCATCATGATCAGACATATCAGAATCAACAAACTCATTAGTCTCTCCACTTACAATCAATGGATCTGGTGGTGAAGAAGACTCTCCAACTTCAACTGCTACTAAAGGCTCTTCTTGGAACTGAACACTTCTTTCAATGAAGGCTTTGTTAGTGCTCAAGTTGAACAACTTGTACCCTTTTGAATATTCAGAATACCCAACAAATAGGCACTCTTGGCTTTGGGGCTGCAAAGCCTTCCTCTTTTCAGTTGGAATTCTAGCCCAAGCCTTTGAGCCAAAAATCCAGAAATGGGTCACATCTGGCTTGTGCCCACTCTAAGCTTCGAAAGGAGTCATACCATCAAGCTGCTTATGAGGCACCCTATTATGGATGTAGGATGCACAGTTTATAGCCTCGCCCCAAAAATTTGGTGGCAAAGTCTTAGCCTCCATCATGCAGGTTTCCATCTCCTTCAGTGACCTGTTCTTTCTCTCAGCAACACCATTTTGATGTGGTGTGTAAGACCTCCATCATGCAGGTTGCCATCTCCTTCAGTGACCTGTTCTTTCTCTCAGCAACACCATTTTGATGTGGTGTGTAAGGGATCGAATGCTACATCTGAATACCTACATCTTTACAATACTGAATGAACTCATACTTGACATACTCACCACCATTTTCAGATCTGAGGATCTTGAGTTTCCTCCCATACTAGTTTTCAACCAAAGATTTAAAAACTTAAGAAGGTCAAAAACTTCAGACTTATGCTTTAGGAAGTGAACCCAACAATACCTGGAAAAGTCATCTATGAAGGTCAGTGCATATTTGGCTTGACTCATGGACATATGAGGAAATGGACCAACAATGTCACTGTGGATCAACTCAAGAGGTGCAGAGGTTCTCTCATGACTAGCTCTCTCATATTTCTGCTCTGGGTGTTTTCCTAGGATACAACCTTGACAGACTCCCTTACAAAACTTGATCTTTGGTAACCCTATGACCATATCTTTTTCACTCAAATTAGAAAGATACTTGTAGTTAAGATGGCCAAATCTTGCTTGCCTCATTAGCATGAATAAGAAGAGCAGAGGGGTTTGAGTAGGGTAGAAAATGGGAAAACATGTATATCTTCTAATTGTGATCAACAACACCTTTTGCTATGACTTTACCATTCGAAATCTCAGTGATTTCAACAGCATCAAGGGAGAAGATGACCTTCTTTGGAGACCCAGTGTGAGCCATCTGATACACTGACAAGAGATTAGAGGCAAGACCTAGAACAAACAACACATTATTGAACTTACCATGGTCAAGATCAATCCTTCCTTTCCCCAAACTGTTAGTGAGAGAGTCATCTCCCAAAACTATTGGTGGACCTTTCGACGTGTCAAGAGAGGAGAATGCCTCTTTTGTCGAAACCATATGTCTAGAAGCTCCAGAGTCTATGATGAAGCTAGGTGAGCTTGATGTGCCAGCAACCAAGGCATGTACTCTCTCTCTATCCTCTGAATTTGATCCTCCTTCCCTCTTCTTTGAGCAATCAGGAAGGGAGATGTTATTCTTATCCAGGAGTTGGGTCAACATGTCAATTTGCTTCTTCATACAAGAGCTCTTAGGATGATAGCCCTTACTGCAGTATGCACACTTGCTCATCTCTCCTTTGTTCTTCTTCTTTTGGGAGTTCCTCTTGGAACCTTGGGGCTCCTCTTGAGACTTGTTCTTGTCTCTCTTTTTCTTAGGTGGATTTTTAGCTTTTTTCTTGCTTTTTGAATCCACCCTTGAATCTCCAGCATCCAAAGCTTGGTCTTTGGAAGGTTTGATGGTGCCCATCATCACCAACTTATCTTGTTCCTGTGTGAGGGATTCCATGAACCCTGTAATCTTAGGCATCTTCCAGGTTCGAGCTGTCAACTTGGTGGCATGGAAGGTCGAAACAAACACTGAATAGTCAGGGCCAATCTTTGAAAGTATGGAAAAAACTAGTTGCTCTTCCTTCTTTTCGATCCCACACTATTTTAGCTGCAAAACAAGGGCTTTAAACTTGGAAAAATAGAGTTGCAAGGATTCGAAGCTACTGGGACTCAAGGAGATCAACTCATTCTCGATTTGATGTCCTCTCATCTCATATATCTTGCCAAAAAGCTCTACAAGCTTCTCCCACACTTCATTAGGTGATGTCAATCCATCAAGATGTAAGAGGAGGTCTCTTGAAATGCTTAGACACAAAAGACCATAGGCCTCATCCCTCCTGTTGTGCCATTTGATTTTCTCTGCAGCTGCATTGGGCTCTTCCTCAGTTGCCATAGTCACCTTGTAGAGACCTTTCACTCTCAACAGTATCTCCATCTCGGCTTTCCATTCAAAGAAATTAAATGGAGTCAAGATGATCTTCTGAGATTGGTCCATAGCTCAGAAACTGTGCCCTTCAGTCAGCAGAATATGCTCTCGATCAAGATGTTGAACCTTCAATATCAATATGGAAGGAGGGAAATCAATCTACAATGGCTCTGATACCATGTGGAAATTGAACCCAAGAGATAGAACAATTACACTCACAAAATTGCTAATCAAACATGCAAAATCAACACCAAAGGAGACTGAAATTGGAGCATAACACTAATCTGTATTGAATAAGTGTACAATATCCAACCTTATGAAGTAATAGGCTGCTACAATATATAATTACATGAGAGATTCGAATGCATAAGGATGCCATTCGAAAAGGTCAAAAAGCAGGCTTACTAAATCTAGTCAAATCCCCCATAGGTGCATAAAGCAGTTTCCAAATCCACTAAGATGCTCAGGAATTGGCTAAGTCAAGTAGGCAAGCTAATAAGGGATGGAAAGACAACTCGTACATGCTTTTATTAGGATAAAAAGAGGGAGGATGATGTGGGCAAAAAACAAGTCAACTACACCTAGTCTAGCTTTTCCTTTTGCCTTAATTCTCAATAAAACAGGCAGCTTTTCAGAAAAAGTAGATATGCGCTTTGGAGGATCTGGAATAAAGCAGACATGCTAAATATGGTTTCCAGGAAATTTCCCAAGCGCTCCATGACTCAGTTTTAGCAAGTGTTGACTTCTAGGACATGTAGAAGGCAACTAGCATAGAGTGGAATCTGGGAGACTAGGTAATAAGACAAAAAATGATTTAATTAATGTCTAAGGTAGGTAACTATGGGTTGATTATTCTAAAAGAGGAGAGAGTTTTTATTAGGATTTCTGAGCCTCCGAAGACTTGAATGTCTTTGCTCCCTTTCTCCCATGCAATCTGGCAATTTTTTAAAAGAGCTAGGATTTATGCGTGGTTGTTGGTTTTGTATCCAAGGCCCCAGCTGAAGCTATCAACACTTTTACCATCGGCGGAGTAAATTACCCCGCTAGCTATTGCCCTCCCTGTATTGCTTTTGGAGGCACCGTCGAAGAAGATCGAAGCTTTCCCCTGAGTCCTCCACCATGTCTGAAAGTCAGATTCCAAATCTCTTATCCGCCATTTTGGGATTATGCTTGGCCTGACTGGAACCTTATTTCGGTCTCTAAAGCTGTAAGTTCCCATCCATTTTTTTTCATCCGGGAGGAAAGAATGCCCCTTCTTAAAAGAATGAACTCCATCCGTTTCAATTAGAAATGCTTTGGCTTTTGCAACCACCTTCAACGATTGCTGTTGAACATTGTTAAAAATGTTATCATTTCTGGCCAGCTAGATGCTCCAGCACACGTATTTGGGTATAGCCTCCCAGATTTCGCTCCACGCGGACTTACCATGAATTGGGTGAGGATATCTCATTTTACAAGTGGAGTATAGTGCTAGCATTGATGTATTCCCCAGGAATAAAACATTTAGACCAAGAAGAACAAGTGACCACACCTTCCGCGCAAAATTGCAATTCACGAACAAGTGTTCACTGGTTTCTGATTCTCTATAACACAAAATGCATCTGTGGGGACCTATGATGCCATGTTTTACCAGGTTCTCTCCAGTTAATACCTTTCTGTTCATCACAATCCAAAAAAATAAGTTTACCTTTGCCAGGCTGCCATTATCCCAGACACGTTTCCACAGGTCTGCAGGGAGTACCGATTCATGCTTTTTTTGCTGAAAAATAAAAGACTTGGACAGTAGTATAAGTGCCTGTTTTTCCCCAACCCCATCGATCTTCCTCTTGCAGGTGAACTGGGGCCGGATCGGTGAGTGCAATGAGGAAATGCATTTTATGGTTTTTAGCTTCTTTAGGCATGCATGGGAGAGACCAGTCAAGCCATCCACCGTTAGCATCCCAGGACGATATGTCTGCCAGGGTGAAGACTCCGCACAGCTTCAGCCAGTACCTAAGACAATTAATTCCCTCCACGGTGTCAAGAGGAGGATTCCCCATGATGCTATCCTTCCATAGTAGCGTCTTATTTCCTCTGCCAAAAATTCTGAAGAGACTGATTTTAAAGAAATCGTGGCTTCTCTTGCATAAATTCCAAGTGACATACCCGTTTTGGTAATTGATTTCCTGAAGACTGTGCAGGGACTCTCCTCTCATGTAATTTAATCTCAGAATTTTGCTAACTAAATGTTTGTTGTTAGTGTGGAGTTTCCACAGAATTTTACCTCCAAGTGCCAGGTTTGCTAGTCTTGGATCCCGAATCTGAAGACCGCCATGAGTGAGAGGAAGCTTGACATTTTCCCACTTAAGAAGGTGGAATTTCCTTTGGTTTCCTTTACCTCCTTGCCATAAGAAGTCTCGAATTAACTTTGAGAATTGATCCATGATCGAAATTGGGGCTAGATGAAAATAATCTTAGTAGACTGGCAGAGAGGAGAGGACTGCTTTCACTAACGTTAACTTTCCAGCTTTGTTGAGCCATTGACCTCCCCATGCCTTGATTTTTGATCTTAACTTATTCATCACATCATTCCACAATGAAGCTCTATTAGAACCCAAGGTGAGAGGAAGCCCTAGGTACTTAATTTTTTCCCATATGGCATATCCCGAGAAGCCCAAACTGTTTGCAATTCGATATATGACATTCTGCTCTGTGTTCCAACCATATACCGCACTCTTTTTTTATTGATGAGTGCTCCGGTTATACTGCAGAAGTCTTGGAGTATTCAACTGAAGGCTTTGGATATTATTATGGAAGCTCCCCCCAGGAGCATAGAATCATCGGCGAAGAGTGAGTGGTTTATAGGCTCTATGCCTTTTACTATCCTTATGCTTGGGACAGTCCCAACCTTCTTCTCTGCATCTAACTTTCCGCTCAATGCATCTGCCATTAAAATGTACAAAAAAGGGGAGAGGGGGCAGCCTTCCCTGATTCCTCTCGTGGCCTGGAAATAGTTGGTTGGTGTGTCGTTGACCAGAGGAGCTATCCACGGTTTGGTAATGCAAGCTTTGATCAAATTGACAAAATTAGAGCTGAAACCGAAAGAGAGAAGAGCTTTGAAGAGGAATGAGTGTTTTACCTGGTCAAAAGCATTCGCCATGTCTAGCTTGATAATCATTCCTTGCTCCTTCCGGTGGAAGCTTGAGTGGGTGGCTTCTTGAACCTGGATCACATTATCTATGATATGTCTTCCTTTGATGAAGCCTCCTTGTCTGGGAGAGATGAGTTTCCCTAGGAGAGGTTTGATTCTATTTGCCAGTAATTTTTCCAGAATCTTGTAGGATGAGTTACAGAGGGAGATTGGTATAAATCTTTCAAAGGTGCTCGGATTCACTTCTTTGGGGATCAGTGCAAGAAGGGTGGAGTTAGTGCTTCCACCCACCTTGGCTTTCTTCTGAAAGGATTTTTCCATTCTCAGGAAATCCACTTTAATGATATCCCAACACTGTTGGTAAAAATGAATTGAGAAGTCGTCCGGCCCTGGGGCCTTGTCAAGTTCCATTGCCCAAATTATATTGCAAATTTCTTCTTCTGTAAAATGCTTTGAGAGGGCTGAATTATATTCCTTGTTGACAAGGGAAGGAATGTGGTAAAGAAAATTTGTGGAGGCATCCTCATTTCCTTCTTTGTTATCTTTGAACAGAAGTTGATAATGATATTCGGCTGCAAGCTTGATTTGGCCTTGGCCTTTGAGGAGGGTCCCATTTGAAGTGGTGATTTTGGAAATATGATTCTTGGACATCTTGATTCTACATTGTCTATGGAAGTATGATGTATTTCGATCTCCTCCTTTAAGCCACAAGCAACGAGTTTTCAGCCTCAAGAACTCTTCTTCTTGGCGGAAAGAAAGAAAAGTTTTTGCTTGGGCTTCCTGCTCTTCTTCCAGATCTGTTTTGGTGATGTCTTTCTTTTCGAATTCCATTTGAAGATTTTCAATTATCTGGGTGGACTCCTTTCTTTGGGTAGTTGAGGTCTTGATGGGATTCTTAATCCAATCCTTCAAAGCTACCTTCGTGGATTTTAATTTTTGCTCCCACACAAAGGAGGGGGAACCTCTCATTGTGGTAGACCAAGCTGAGTTTACTATTTCCTTGAACCATTCCTTATCGATCCATAGAGGGCTGTACCTGAAGGGGATGGGCCCCATGTTCTCTTCTTCTTCTAGCTGAAGCAGGATGGGTTTTTGATATGAAGTCATCTTTGGGAGATTTTTAGAGGAGATCACCTTCTGATCGAGCAATGGACTTTGAACCAGGAAGCGGTCCAATCGAGCAGCTATATGGTCTGGCCCAACTCTGTTATTTGTCCATGTGAACAGTCCTCGACTTGGCTTGATATCTAATAAATCCCACTGATGCATGATGTCCTCAACCAAGGGAAGCATTTGATCCTTGCTGTTATTCCCTCCCCTCTTTTCTTTAGAGTCGAAAATCAGGTTTAGATCTCCTGCAACTATTATGTTCTGGGAGGTGTAGATTTCTATGAAATCTGCTTGAGTTAGCCAACACTCTTTCTTTTCTGCCTGTAAGATAGGGACATACAAATTGAAGAGAGAGAGGATGAGCTTACTTATTTTATGGTGGAGCTCGGTGTAGATCCTGTGCTGAGTATCAAAGGAGCTTTCAAGAGTGAACTCCTCATCTGCCCACAACGTTGCTAGACCCTTGGAGGAGCCTCTGGCGCTGATGGCCTTCCCTGCATTTTTCTTCCACTTATTGCTACTCATATGAAGGAGGGATTCCCCTTCTATCTTAGTCTCTTGGAGCATAAGGATCTTTGGGGTTTCTATTTTCAGAAGGCTGCTTCGGCTTTCGCAAGGTTCCCCAGCCCTCTGCAATTCCAAGAGACCAACCGCATTATTTACTGAGATTGGGGTGGGCTGAACCTCCCTTGGGAGGCCTTGTTTGAGTGTTTCTCCCCATTGACATTTCGATTGTTGCTTGGCTACCCTGCATTTTTTTCGTCTCTGCTTCTTCCTCTCTAGTTTCTTTGATGGATTTCCTCCCTGCTATTTTTTTTTATGGATTCTCAAATGTCTCATCATCCAATGACCCTAAGGGCTCCGGAGGTTTTTTCCTTGCTACCTCAGCATAAGAAGGCGAGGATGAGATCCCGACTGGAGATCCTGGTTGGGGTGCATCTGTCATTTCCTTGTCGGTTGCTAGGGGGGGGTGCTGCTGCCCGATCTCCTCTGGTGCTGTTTCAGTGTTGTCTTCTGGTTCCCCTAGAATTTCAAAGGGGTTTTCCTTCGCTTCTAGTCTTGGCTAGTCTTTGTGTCCCTTCTCTTGTTCCTGTCTTACTTCTGGCACATTAGGTCCCCCTGATGTTTCTTTCGCCTTTTTCTTGCTATTTGACCTTGACGGGGCAGATTTCTGAGCCTGGATCCATTGATCTTTGTTTTTCTCTGCCTCTTCTTCTGCCTTCTTCTTGCAGTATCTCGCGAAGTGTCCGTGTTCATGGCAATACCTGCATTTGAATGGAAGTTGTTCGTAGTCCAGTTCTTGGATGTGAGACCAATCTGAGACCGTTAAATTGATTTCTTTTGGAAGCCCTAGTTCCAGATCCACCTCTACGCAGATTCTCGCATAAGAGTATTGGTCTTTTCTCTCCGCCTGGTCTATGTATTTCCCAAGGGTGCTGCCAATGGTTTCTAGAGTCTTCGGGTTCCAGCAGTGTAGAGGTAAATGGGGAAGGCGCACCTACACTGGGATTGCCGACGACATAGCTTTGCGTTGGATCGAAGTTTGGTGTTCGGAAAGTCGCAAGCTCTGGACTTAGGAGATGAGGAGCCATCAGGGCCCCCATCCGGGCCCACGGGGCCAGAAAACGTAGTAGCAGGAGGCTGCTGCTTGGTTGGCGTTGAGAGGAGGGCGGGTAGTCCAAGGAGGATGTGTGAGAGCCGAGAGCTCAGCCAAGCCACGTGGCAATCTCTTAAGATTCTATTGAATGTTTTTAAAATCCAAAACATTTGAACACACACTTTAAAATCCAAAAAAATTGGACACAAACTTTAAAATAAATGGTTAATATGTGTTAAATAAATTTTGGAGTCAACAAAAAAAAATTTAATACTGTTTTTAGCATTAAGATAAGTTTAGAATAGAATAAAACTTGATAAATTTTTTATAAATTTAATTTAAATTTATAATAACATAAAATAATTTTATTATATATAATTTATAAATAAAATAGAAAACATATAAACATAAAAATAACTTAAAATTAAAAATAAACCAATCATATAACCACACATTCTAAAATAAATAAATAATTATGAGCTCAACTTTAAAATAAATAATTACAAATATATAGATAAATGAAAATTATACTCGAAAGTGTAAACAAATTATCATGCTATCTCCTTTTTTGTGTTTACAGGAATGTTATGACTCGCATATAGGCACTAAGGGTTGTGTAGATGAACAAGTTAAACCTGAAACAGTCTCTTTTTGTTAAGGTTGTATAATTGAATAAGTTAAATCTGCAACAGTTTTCTTTCTTCTCACGGTTGTGTAATTGAATAAGTTAAATTTAAATTTATAAGAATCTTCTTTCTTTTCAAGATAAAAAATAGATTGACAATTTTTTCTTTACTGAAAGGCACTTATGGCTCGTGGGGTCATGTAGATTGAATAAGTTAAACCTGTAACAGTCTTCTTTCTTTTCCAGATAAGAAATAGATTGAGGACTTTTTTTCTTTTCTTTAGTGAGGCACTATGGATACTGGAGTTGTGTAGATTCAATAAGTTAAACATGTAATTAATTAAATTAGGTTCTCACATTTTTTTTTTCTTAATTTATAGGAAGGTTATGGCCAGCAAATAGGGACTATGGCACGTGTAATTGAATAAGTAAAACTTGTAATAATCTACCCGATTAAAGGAAAAATTGAAACAAATTTTACAGGAAGGTTGTGATTGGCAGATAGACAGTATGGCAGTGGAGTTGTACAGATTGAATAAGTTAAACTCGTAATAGTATTCTCTCTTTCAAGATAAAACACGATATCGATTGTAATAAATAAAATTTAAAAAAAAAACAAGACCAATCTGAGTTGCTTATGAATAAAAATAAAAATAAAAACAAGACCAATCTGAGTTTCTTATGATACAAAAGTTTCCATGGTCCAAATGTTCTTGGAATCTTGAATGTCTAAGATATTTTCGTAATTATGTCGGGGCACGTCTCTAAGCGACCAACATGGAAACAGAGCGTGAAACGAGTTGATAAAGACCTCTAATAATTGTGGGTGAATGAACAAGTCAACCAAACTGCAACTAAGGTATTGCTACCAAGGTTTTGCTACCAGCGTTCAAAATTGAACCCTTCACAAACTGCAACTAAGGTATTGTTACCAGCGTTCAAAATTGAACCCTTCACAGCCCTTCCAAAGGGTTCTGGTTCTAGCCATTTCAAGAAGTGTAAAGTTAAAATTGCTCTTTAAAAAAAAATTAAATCTGAATTTTAGGCTTCCAATCAAGAAGGGCATAATTTATATTAACATTTCAAAAAAATGACAACATTAGAAATTACCCATCTATAACTTTGTCATCCATCACAAATTGTAGAGAGGTCCATTTATGCATTGCTATAGAGAGGTGTCATTGGGCACATGATATGGAGAAATACTGGTTATTAATGAAATGAAAAAAAACAATTATTGCCTCAAGAACAGTCTTCAAATTGATGGGTGGCATGATCATAATGTAATCTCCCTCCATCATTCCAAACATTTGTAGTTTCTCACAAATGTAAAAATCACTTGACTTTACATCCTCTTCTCTTTAAATCCTCATCTCATAGTCATCACTAAGGATTATTATGGATGCAGATCCTCACCACCTTATAATAGGAATTGACCCAAAGAATAAGAAACTACTATAAGTAAGACAAGACATTCTTTGAAGGTGAAGTCCATAATTTTAGGTCTTCTTCCTCATTATCATGCCTTTGCATAATTGCATGGAAAACCATTTAGACATAGAGATTATACATATTAATTTTTTTCATTAAATAACTTCAATTCCTACCCATGACTGTTGAGTGTTGAGTGAATAGTGGACTGGTATGAAACACGACAAATTTTAGAGCTGGCCCTTAATTACTCGCACCTAGAACTTCTCAAATCTAGCCATTAATAAACTTCTTTTGGTATTTTGGTTCAATCTAAAAGGCGGACTGTTCCATAGATGTATGCTTTCACCACATTTATTGAACAAAAAAATTCGATGCCCTACCTTGGTTATGCGAACTTTGCTTAACTTGCTTGGTATGTAGGAATTTCTTTTTTGATGTTTTTTTAGTTGTGTATTATTTTTTCTTAGATGCCCAATCTTTATCCTTCTTACATCTCTCAAGCTTGGATTGCACCTGAATGCCTCAATATGGTTCTGGCATAGCCTATGTAGTTTTTTTGCATAATGAAGTGTGCTCCAACTGAAAAAAATATAGTAAAATAGTTGTTATGTTACTGAACTGTAAAATTAATAATAGACATATGACAACTTAATGTTTTCAAAATAAGTTTTATTGAAAATATATTAAGAGTAAGAAATTGTATAGAATTGTAAAAATTTGAAGTAACAATATTTGTCTTTTACATTTTTTGGTAAAAGAGTTTAGTTAATTTATATTTGTCAATTACATTTTTTTTTAAAAGATTCAATTAATTTATGTTTGTCAATTAAAATACAATTATTTATTTTTCTCATCATCTCTGAAAAACTCAAAAAATAAATACCCTTCCAATTCAAATTAAGACCCACCTTTCAAATTTGATCACTGATTGTTACATACTTTTACTCATTCGTATTTACGTAATGAATAGTGCAGTGAAAACAAAAATACAGCTATATTGACAAGTGGCTTTATTATTTGACCCAGATTTATGCATTTCCCTCCATTTTTGACCTCACACATTTCACAAATAATTTTGCTGTGGACCAATGGCAGCTGGACATTTATTATGAACTCATTATCTTTCAGGAGTACAATAATAGAGCAGGAGTGCCTTATATACTGGACAAACTTTCCTTCTGGAGAAGAGCCTGTCAAATAGACATCGTTCAATGAAAAATCCAACGACACCAATTTGCCAGGCTCCCCTCCAAAAAAAAGTCCGTCCAATAAACAAAGATTACCGTCTATAACACACCTTTATATTATTTATTCCAGCGTTTATTTATTTTAATGTCAGAACGTTGATTCTGCATTCAGTAAAAGGAGACGTTGATGGTTGCAGGCAGAGGTTAAAACTGACAGCCGTATGCCCGTATTTTAACTTTTTAAAATACGGCTGGACGTCATCAGCGAATGGGATCGTCAGTTTGACGCGCTCAATTAAAATTTACCAGCATTTAAAATATATATGTGCAAGGTTGGAATCGTGAAATTTATAACTTTTATGAAGAACTGCTCCCCGTCTTTTAATAACTATAATATTTTCACCTACTATATTAAAAGCAGTCCTTTCTAAGTATCCATTGAGCGGCGAGATCAGATGAACTCTGGTTCACATCATATTGGTATTTGTCCAGCGTTCAATAATTAATTTTCACCGACTGTATTAACAGCAGTCATTTCTACGTATCCCTTGAGCGGCGATATCAGATTAACTCTGGTTCACATCATATTTGTCCAGCGTTCAGTAATTAATTTTTTCTGGTTCACATTAAATCTATCCAAGATTCTTCAATGGCCAGTTAGCCGGCTCGCAGCCTCCACACTCCACTCCATGCAACTTAAAAATGGGCTTCATTGGCGGTCCGATGAGATTATTCCTCCGCTTTTCTCTTCCAGTTTCATGTGCTTTGTGGTACTATGACATGGGTGTTATCCTGTCATGGCACGATGGCATCAATACCGGAGGAAACAACGATGTTTGTTTGGGAAACTTTAGTTTCAGATTCATTTGTGATGAGTTGGTTTCATAGTGCTGACATGCAAGCTCCTTCTTGTTGCTCTTGTTTCTTCAAGCAGGTATAATTCCGTCCCTTCTTTTGTTGTGAACTGCTATATACTAAGGCTCACTTGTGGTTCAACCAAGTCTGGGAAGTCCGATGATACTCAGCATTTTATTTGGCATTCTCTTGTTCTCACCAGGTCCAGGCTGTTACAACTTACACGCTACTACTCGTCGTGGGAGGCGCAGCTGTGGGGTATGGCCTTTAGGGATCTCAGTCGATGGGGTGAGTACCCAGGTCTACCACCTCTCAATCTTGGGGTTGGGCAGACAACTACTAGATGAGTGGAAGGAGTTGAAGGGAATTCACCCCGCATGTCAATGAACTCAAAGTCGTTGTCACAACTATTGGACAGTAACAAGTTTCCTGAAGCGGTCCCTCCTCCGTGTTCCTGGTGTTTTAGACCATGACCCTTCGCCCACTTATCATCCTCGAATGAGTCTTGTGATGGCTTTGCCTCCTTTGACTCCAAAAGATTGAAGCTGGTCAGAGACACTTCAGGATCCCAAGGCCAACAAGAGGGCCTCTCCTCGATGCTTCCCCTAGGAGAAAGGTTTAGCGTAGTAATCTGCTATCACCCTCTTCTTTCTTTAAACGTTATTGTCTGCTTGTGTGAAAGAGGCTAACTCGACTTTCACCACCTCCTCCAGTGCAAGCGATGTCCTAATTGAAGAAGAAATACCTCTTAGCGGTTTCTGGTGCAGAATTGAAGAAGAAACTCCTCCAGGTGCTCTCTGGTTGGTCCTAAGTAACTCAAGTTAATTTATTTTCATATTGTTGTCCTTACTATTCAAAATTTTCGTATTTATGCCTAGTTCCAATTTATCTTGGACATTGTAAAAACCTTTCAAGTTAATTTATTTTCATATTGTTGTCCTTACTATTCAAAATTTTCGTATTTATGCCTAGTTCCAATTTATCGTGGACATTGTAAAAACCTTTCAAGTTAATTTATTTTCATATTGTTGTCCTTACTATTCAAAATTTTCGTATTTATGCCTAGTTCCAATTTATCTTGGACATTGTATAAACCTTTGATTTATTTGAGTGTACCTGGTTTCCTCTCTGTGGGCAGACTAGTTTCATAGTTGTCAATTGCCCGGTTTCCCTGTTAAGGAGGGCTCAGGTTCTTAGTCCTTCTATTGCCAGTCTCTTAGAGAAATCCCTGTATCACCATTTGCATTGCGGGATTGGTTGTTTTCTAAGTCTCTTGCTGGAGTTTATTTATTTTCTCATGGATGTGCCCCAAAGCCATAGCTTAAATTTCCCTGGGATAACATATAAATCCGGAGCAAATGAGAATAAGCTTGTCATGAGGAATCCTTATAATTCTGTTGTTGGGTTTGCGACCATAAAACGACCACTTGAATGGGCTGTATCACTATTTGTGTTTTTGGGCGTATGCAGTTTATCATCATTTGTGTTTTCGGGCGTATGCAGTGGTGAGATCAACTAAACCATGGCCAAATGAAGCCGTTTAGTTGCTTAGGAATAAATTTCAATAGAAGGGTAAAAGAAATTATTAAAAGTTGTGTGCAGGGCAGGTTTTGAAACAAACCCGTCTAAGTTTTTTATTTTTTCACTGATGGTAGAGGTGCCCGTCAAATTTTACCCTTGGTTGCATCTTGGTAAATGTGACATTCATAAGGCCGGGGCTCGTTTAAAGTTGGAGATTTACTTTATTAATTGGAATTTTTATATAAATATGTGTTTATATATTAAAATCTGGATTGATTCTTATTCATATATGAAAAAACGTTTATTAATCTGTTCTCTGACCAAAAGGAATCATCTCAGAGCCAGGTGAGTATGTAACAGAGGGACCTACCAAATAGCTATGTATCTCTCAAGAGTGGGTGAGCATATGAACTATATATCAGCGTCAAGGCTGCTTCCTCAAGGCTTGTTGAGTTTTCATGTTGGAAGGTTTTAAACATGGTGTCTTTTTTATTCAATGAAACTATGTCAGAGCATTGGATATTCATAATTATGTTGAGTATTTCTCAATACATATTTTTAATTAAAAAAATTTCTATTTTTAAGATATATTCATTACTTTGATTAGAAATCTCTTTTTATATTCTGAATACTTCTATACCCAGTGGCTTTCAAAATTGAACCCTTCACAGCCCTTTCAAAGTGTTCAACTTTCAAAATAGAACCCTTCACAGCGCTTTCAAAGGGTTCTAGCTCTTCCCATAAGTGTAAAGTTAAAATTGTCCTTCAAAAACAGTTTAAAATTTGAATTTTACCCTTCCAATAAAAAATGGCATAATTTATATCAACATTTCAAAAGAAGTGCAACTTTTTAAATTATCCATCCATGTAAATTTCTCTTCTCTTTAAATCCTCATCTCATAGTCTCACCTTATAATAGGAATTGGGTCAAGGCCCAAAGCCAACCATAAAATATGAAATGTGTCAAGACTCAAAGAGTAAGATACAACTACAAGTCTTATATTAAATTTATCTTATAAGTCTTTAATTAACAGTATCTACTGAGATTTGACAAGTTGGATGGTTCTGATCTTCTTATCACGAGTCCTTACCAATGTGATTGCAAGGCATTATTTAAAGGTGAAGTCCATAATTTTAGGTCTTCTTCCTCATTATTATGCCATTTGGTAAGACAATAAAGAGGGTAGTGGCCTGCATCAGCATCGAAAATGTTTTAGGAATAGAGGTTATACACATTAATTGTTTTCATTAAATAATTTAAGTTTCTACCGATGACTATCTATTCAGTGATCCGTGGACTGGTACAAAACACAACAAATTTTAGAACCGGAAGCACTTAATTACACACACATATAACTTTCTCAAATCTAGCCATTAATAAACTTATTTTGGTATTCTGGTTCAATTTAAAAGGAGTATTGAGACTTAAAAATACAGTGAGTGGCAAGGATTCAGTTGACTTAGGCCCTTCCATCACATACATGTATGGTTTTACAACAAGCACAGAAAAACAATATTTGTTTTTTGCCTTTTTTTGGTGAAAAGGTTTAGCTAATTTATACTTGTCAATTAAAGTACAATTATTTATGGTTCCCTTCATCTTTAAAGGGTTGAGAGAATAAATGCTCTTCCAATTGAAATTAAGACCCACTCTTCAAATTTGATCATTGATACCTAGTATCCTACTCATCACAACATCTACAAAATACTCTTAGAAGTTTGCTGTTCTCATGTTTTAAAAAATCATCTATAGTATATTGTCTTGGTTTTTCATAATTAAAAACCTCCTCTTATATACAGTATATTGTCTTGGTTTTTCATAATTAAAAACCTCCTCTTATATACAGTATATTGTCCTTATTTTTCACAATTAAACACTCTTTTATAAATAAACCTGATAAGATATTAGTAAAAAAAAACAGAAACAAGCATTATTTAAACTTGTGATGGCATAGCTCAGGCACACAGATCAGAAGCAGAGACTGAAGCAGCCGCACGAAAGCATTAGTTAAGCAATAGTTAAACCTGTGATGGCATAGCTCAGGCACACAGATCAGAGGCTCCTGAGTATAAGGTTACGCGTGTGCTTGCTCCAGAATAAGCAAAAGGTAACATGGCAGATGCTATTGTAAGCACGCTTAGTGAGAAATTGACTTCCATGCTCGCTAACAAAATTTTTCAAGAGGTGTCGCTGGTTACCAATTTCAGAGATGATCTAGAGACCATTTGTGATGAACTTGATTCCATTAAAACCATGTTGAACGACGTGAGAGAGATGACGAATTCCCGTTCAACAACCAACTGGCTGCACAAAGTTCAGGATTTTCTCTACCGTGCTGTGTGCATCGTGGAGGAATGCGAGGCTGGCAAGTTTAGAAATCCGTTGTTCCGCTATCGGATGGGAAGGAAGATTAAGACATTAAAGAAGTATATTAGCAACATACACTCCAGAGCTAAATATCTGAAATATGTGTCCATGGTCGATGTGAATGCTCGTCTTCACGCATCAAATGCAAATTCTGAAGATAAAAGGAAAAAATCGAGTGCTGTTCTTACAGAATTTAGGACTGTGGGCATGGAAAAGGAGGCTAAACTCATCACTGGTTGGATAATGCAAGAGGGCTATACAGTGATAGCAGTTGTGGGCATCGGAGGGTTGGGTAAAACTCTTGTCGTACAAAAAGTTTTGGACAACCCGATAGTTAAACAACGTTTTGACTATACGGTTTGGTTGGCAGCGTCCCAGAAATATATTGAAAGAGAGCTTCTTGTTGAAATGGGTAAGCAAATTAAAATTCCAAGTGAAGAGGATCTATCTGGTCTACCTGCAGAGAAGCTTAGAGAAATCATTCATAAACATTTAGCAAATAAATGTTGTATGCTTGTTTTAGACGACGTGTGGGAGCAAGGTGCTTTGAATAAGATTGAGTTACCATTCATGAACAACGGAAATAACAAGATTGTGGTTACTACACGAGATAAAAGAGTTGGAGAGTCCATGAGCGCTCATCACAGCCATGAAATGAAATGCTTATCTGTCAAAAAGAGCTTGAAATTATTCTACATTCATGCCTTTCCGGATCGTCAAAATAATCCTCCTTCAGAAGAGATGAAACTCGTCTCCAGGCGTATTGTACAAAAGTGTGGGGGACTGCCCTTAGCTATCAAAACAATAGCAGCTTCTTTGGCAAGAGTACCAAGGATCCCTAATAAATGGGAATACACCTTGGAACGTCTAAATCAAGCAGAGGCCTTAACTGGCACCGTCATGCCCTCTCTAAGGTTGAGTTACCACGCTTTGCCTTCTTATCTGAAAGCTTGTTTTCTGTACTGCTCTATTTTCCCTAAAAATGCCGCAATGAGATCGCAATATTTAGTATATTCGTGGATTGCTGAAGGCTTTGTTTCTACCCAATTAGCAGCAGAGGCATACGATATAGGGCTCTCTTACATTCAGGAACTTGCTGATCGATGCCTTATAGAAGTTTCAAAAGTTGGTGGGGATGGGCGCATAAAGTACTGTAAAATCCATGCTTTATTGCATGATCTAGTTCTTTCTGAATCTCGAGATGGAACTAAATGTTTGCTAAAGCCAGAAGAAGATTTGAAAGAATTCCCCGCAAATGAGTGCATGGGCGTACGTAGAATTTCATTAGTTAAAAACAATATAAATTCTATCAAAGATGCCATTGAATGTCCAGATCTCCGAACCCTGTTGCTGTGGAATAATATCCATCTGTCAAAAATTTCCACAAGGTTTTTTAATAAGCTGACATATATGGTTGTGTTAGATTTAAGTCAGACTTCCATCAAAGCATTGCCAAGGTCTATCGGTCACTTGAAGAATTTGAAGTTACTCAACTTATCCCGGACAAACATAGAGAATCTGCCGAGTTCCTTGAGCGGTCTCTGGCGCCTACAGTTTCTGGATGTTAGTTGGTGCAAAGATCTGATAAGGCTGCATTCAGGAATAGGTAACCACAAATCCATGCTTCATCTCAATGTGAAGCACTGCAGTAAGTTGGAATCATTGCCTGCAGGATTAGCGAAGCTAAGCTCTTTGCAAACACTGAAAGGTGCTATATTCAGAACGGAAAAGCATTTGGCACATCTGAAACAATTAAACCTTCTGCAACACCTATCGTTAGCAATTGGTGCTCCTTCCTCGTCACAAGCACCTCAGGAGCCAGCTTCATTATCACACTGTAATTTTAAAATCGACAGCGGGATTTTTAAGGGCATGACAAAATTGCGAACGATCTCCTTGCGAAGTAAAAGTTCCTGCCGCCTCGACCTTCCCGACGACATGGAGTCCATCTCTCAACGCCTTGAGCACGTTCGTCTCCATAACTGTTCGATGCCTAAATGGATCTTTAAACTTGAGAACCTTATGGTGCTGGTTTTAGATGGCGACATGTCCGGTGCAGATTATGAAGGCCTGGGAAAAATTCCTAATTTGATAAAACTACGCTTGTCACGGAACAAAAAGTGTGAACAGTTTCCAGAGGAGTTTGGAGCATCTACGGCATTTCCGAATCTGAAGAAGCTCATTATAGAAGAATTTAACTGTTCGAAACAGTTTCCCATTCTGCAGGATAATACAATGCCAAACCTACAGTATTTGCGAGTCAGAAAATGCAACTACACCGAAGATATTCTCCGAGAATTCAGTAAGTTGAAGACTCTTAACGAAGTAGAGTTGGAAAAAGAGGACCTCCGCCATTGGCAAATTTCGAAAGATCGCCCTGTGAAAATCAAAGCAATAGACCCGCAGGAGGAGAAAGAAATCGAAAAAATGGTGAAGGAATACGCAAAGGACGAATTAGAAAAAAGGGAAAAGGAGGAGTCAAACAGGACTCCGCGCAGAAGCATATCGAGTAAAGTTTTGGCCAAGCTTGATTCCTGCAGAACCATGCAGAACCATGTCGGGACCCAGAGTTTTGTCTCCGCTGGAGGAGGATGGAGTATGTGAAGAAGTTGGTTGACACGCAGGGTACTCTGGTAATCTTTTTCATTAATTACTAAAACCTTATATAACCTTTAATTAAGTTGAATTATGATGACGATGGTTAATATCTTCTCAAACTTTGGTATATGAGACAAAAACAATTATTTAGTTTGTTTTAAAATTGTATTTTTATGCTAAAATAGTTTGGAAAGGCTTTCTGAGCCTTCTCAAACTTTGGTTTATGAGACAAAAACAATTATTTAGTTTGTTTTAAAATTGTATTTTTATGGTCAAATAGTTTGGAAAGGCTTCCTGAGCCCACTATAACGAGGCAAAAAAAAGAATTATTTAGTTTGTTTAAAAATTGTATTTTTATGGTCAAATAGTTTGGAAAGGAGCTCACTATAATTTTGACAAGTTACAAGGCTAAAAATTCCATTGGAAAAGCATGCAAAAAGACAACGCTAAAAAAATCGATAATAAACAAAATTATGAAACTGAAATCTAATATATTTAAGTTTTTTCTTTAAATTATATATGAATGCTCTTGTCACATTAACTCTTTCAGAATTTATGGCAGGAAGAGTGCGCTGGGCGTCGGCTAAGGGAATGCGCTGGGCGTGCTATATAACTTGAAGCAGGGTTGGAATTTGATTGAAATGAGGCATTTGCCTATCAAATCCAATTAAATATTTTATATTTTTTTAGATTTAACATCTATGTTTTTTTTAAGTTTTTTTTGTGAAATATTATTTTGATGATTAAATATTATTTTTAAAATTTATTAACTATTTATAAATTCAAGATGAACGTGAAAGAAACTAAACCATATTTATTTGAAGTCAGTGACTATGCAATATATTTATTATTACAGCTTGTGATTAAAATAGAATAGGTAGTTTCATATTATTTCTAATTTTGTTAGGGTTCAAATATATATGTTTTTAGTTTTTAACTTTTGTGTTGTCATGTATTTAAAAGATGGATATTTCTGCATTTATAAATGATTTTATTTTAAGTTTTTTTTTAACATTTATAAATTTAATTTTAACTTATTATAAGATTCTTACTTGCTGCAAGCAATCAATGTAGAGTCTTTAAATAGTAAATAATTGTGATTAGTATGTATCCGTTGTAATTTAGTTTACTTGATTTTATGTGTTGTTTTTCTCTTCTGAGTGTATGATGGCATTTAGGTTTTTGTTTTTAAATGTATATGATTTATAATGACAAAAAGTGTATTAATTTATATGATTCATAAAATGTATCTGATTTACAATCACAAATAATGTATTAATTTATATGATTTATAATGGCATTTAGTTTTTTTTTAAATGTATATGATTTACAATGGCATTTAGGTTTTCTTTTAAAATGTATATGATTTACAATGGCATTTAGGTTTTTCCTATGTTGCATGGGCACCTGTCTCCCTAAAATTTCATCAGTTCCCTGCATTCCGAAGTTTCTGAGACTTGGACTTTGGAACTCCTCGAAAACATCCCCAAATGGTCGGAGACTCCATTGGGGAGTCTAGGACTTTTTCGTCGAGTACCCTAAACCTCGAGTACCTTAAACGTACCCCAAAAAATAAGGGACCCCAAGTCCCCCAAGTCCCTCGACCAATCAAGGACTCCCATGCGTCTTCTTTCCTGTACATTAAAAAAAAATTTAAAAATTTAAAATTTAAAAACTTAAAACCCTACCCTTCATTTATGCTTTTAGATAGACTCTTCCTTTTGCATATGAATTTCAAGTTTTAAACTTTAAAGACTAAAATATTTATGTGATTACGTTTGTGGACTTTAGTCTTTTATGTTTCATGAATGATTCATAACTCTTAACTTTTAAATTGAAATTGAAATTTTTATGTTTTTGAATTTTTCAGTTTTTTTATAAAGTTGACATGGCAGATATTTTAATTTCATGGTTCCATCATATTAGTCTGCAAACATGTAAAGCTATTTTAATATTTTCCTGCAAAGATTTTTTATTGTATAATTTATCTTAATGTAAATAATTTTTATTTTTAATTATATATAATATATATATATAATTTTTATATTATATAATTGTGGTTCTCGACATGTTTTCCCCTGAAAAATTGAGGATGCGCTCTAGCCGTCTAGGAAACTCGTGCCGCGTCCCTTGCATCCCTCGTCCCGGCGAGACTAGTGCAACATAGGGTTTTTCTTTTAAAATGTTTATGATTTACCATGACCAATAATGTATATGTATATGGTTCTTCTTTCAGAAAAATGCTCTGCAGTTTTGCTTCAATTTTTTACATTTGGCAATGCCTTGTGAAGCATGCATTTGTTTATATATTAATGACAATGCATGCAGTTTTTTATGCAGTATTTGCGCTCGAGCTTTCCATGACAATGGAACACCATGAATGTAAGCTCTTCTTTTATGAAGGTCATCAATATTCTGCCATAAGTGCATTCTTTGTTTTCTGTTGATTTGAGTTTAATGAATTGGTGTACAGTAATTTACTGTATATGCACCCCTGGTGACTTTATGTTGACTTTTCTTCTGAAATTTTAGTGCATCAAATCAGACGGCCAAATTTTCCCTTTGTTTTTCTGTTGATTTGGGCCTGATATATTGGTGGACAGTAATTTGCTTTATATGCACCTGTGCACCGTGTTGACACAATATCCTCCAGCATTGGGAAACTAAAAAGGTTTCAGTCGCTGTATATAGATCTTCTCTTTGGATAAAGGCTATCTGTATTTCTATTTACTAATTAGAGTCGTGTTTAAGAATCTCCTTCCCAAAAAATAGCATCCCTCTTTGGAAGAAGTGCTGGTGTGAATCGTAAGTTAGTTATAATTAGTGTGTATGTAGGATGTATGGGTATGGAGGTGAATAACCATGTATCGAAATGGTTTTGTAATGAACGGGGCTTTTCACGACAGCAACTTCCACACTTTATTCCACCAGCCATTGTTAACTCTACGAATTGTAAGTAATTGCTTGCTCAAAAAACATATCCGCCTGTTAACTTTCCACCATTTTCATCTATAATATGATGGTTCGTATATGGATGTATGTTGTGTAGGTATCTCCAGAACAATTACCTAGATGCTGAGATTCCTGCAAGCCTGGACAAACTCTCGAATCGTATGATACTGTGAGTGTCATTTTGCTGCCTTGTTTTCTAATGCATATAATGCAAAACCATATATTATATCTACAGATCATTGATTCACAGAGAAATGCACATGTATCATATCAAGAGACATAAAGTTAATGTAACAAACCATGTACTATTAATATTTATTAGTCCCTTGTTTTCTTGAAGCAGCACTGAAATGTTTCAACCTATCATGTTTAGGGAATGCACTGAAAGGTCCAATCTCTCCCTCTATTGCCGGCCAACTGAGCAGTTAAAAGTTTCTCTGACTTGTGGCATCCTTTTCTCCATATTTTGGAAGCTTATGGCTTTTGATAAATTGTGATCATTATCTATATGCTAGTTTTTGGAGGCTTCTGTACTTCACGAGCCTATCAATCTATTTTTTGGCAGCTGAAATCCCCGAAATCGGAGTTTTACAAGACTTTGGGAATCACTCGTAAGTGACAGACATCCTTATGTGTTAGAACCCTTTTTTTGCAAACAGTTAAATAATGATTAATTTAAAATTGGTTCAAAGATTTTTTTTTGAAATTTACCAATTAGTAATTACCATATTTGGATTCCTATTAAAGTATCTACTGATATCCTTCCAAATAATTTATATTTTGCTTTAAAATATATATTCTGAAAAATTATTTAACATATTTTTATTGTAGGAAATATTAATTAATGGCAGATCCATATCAAATCTTAGCGGACTCATCCAAGATGAAGAGTTCACCTCTCTCATATATAAACCAATCAAATTCTGAAGCTAAGTAAATAGTTATTACAGTCTTTAATGTTGAGTTAGTAGATTTATGGAGAAGCAATTTTAGTTTGCCTATATATAGAAGAGGGAACTCAAGAGAATTTTGATAGAATAGAGTCCAAGCTCAAGCTGTTGTGTCTTTGAAAGTGTCCAAATTGTTGATTGTTTATGGTTGAATGCATGTTTTACTTAGCCGCACATTCTCTCCAGAATTACTTGAGTAAATGTTGTTTACATTTACAGTTTAAGTGAAAGATCAAATAATCTATAAACATTTCACCTTGTAAAAGTTTGAGTTTTTTATCCACAAAGTGGTTGACGCAAGTCTTACTTAATCTTTGGTTATATGCTATAATTGTAAGTTTGTCTAATTTAACCTAAGTAACCGGTGGGTGAAAACTGTTTTTTCATATTATATTATAAGTCTTTAGACTAAGAAATCTCCTTTGTAAAAGTTCGTCTAAGCCTGTCTAGTAGGTCTGTCAATATAAATCCGGTAAAAGTGTCTTGACCAACTTGTCTAGTGGGACAAGATTTACTGAGTTTAAAAAGGTCAAAGTCCCCACCTAAATTTTTTATGACTCCGTAACTCAAGTTTAGCCATCTAAGGGTTGTTAACATGTATATACCAACCCCTAGGGAAACTGTATATTTGTTAACTCCAAATACTTCTACCTTTGAATTCTTGAAACATGTTTATTGTTGTAAAATTTAAGAGGATGACCCCATAGATGTGATTTTTAGGTTTGTGGACAGATTGGAATTATGTGGTCAACATGTGTAAATTTAAGAGGATGACCCCATGGATGTGATTTTTAGGTTTGTGGACAGTTTGGAATTATGTGGTCAACATTTGGATACACATTGCTAGAAGTCATTGGGATTTCCTGTTGTAATACCCAGCTAAGATTGTGATACAGATCCAGGTGATCGATCCATCCAAGACTTCACGAGATTTCCTGTTGTAATACCCAACTCAGATTGTGATATAGATCTAGGTGATCCATCCAAGACTTCACATTGGTGTCTTATATGCTCATTCGCTCTTTCCCTATTGGGGGTTTTGAACTTGAATTCACCTTTCTGCTTCTATTGTTGCATCATGTATATTTGGCAATTTGGAAATTAGCTTGATATATTTTCACTTTGATTGAATTTTTTTTTGGATGTAATCAGCACCAACTAAATCATCGAGGAAAGTTTCAAATGGAATCCTTTTGGGGGCAATGGTGATAATGGGTGTGAATATAGTTGTGCTTTTTTTCTTCTTATGGTTCTGTTTTTTGCGCATGAATGATGGAGTCAAGCAACCTTACACAAAAACGTAGTAGTGCATGCAGCAAGCAGCTATGAAGCATGTATATCTGCAAGTATCTGGGTTTGAATCTTCGATGACAAGAGAACACCAGGAATGTAAGCCTTTCTTTTCTGAAGTTCTTCTGTGTTTTGTCATAAAGTGCATTTTTGAAACAACAATTTGTGATACGAAAAGCTTTTTTTTTTACTACCACTTATTGTGTTGTGTTGTCAAGGCTTCCAAATATTTGAAACTACTATTCTTTGAAATCATGTTATGTGACATTCTAAATTGCAAGAGGCAGTCTTGGATTTTCTTTTTCTGTTCTAGGCATAGAGTCACAGAGGATAATTAAATTTACTAGACTTAACTACTAAACAATACACTGTATGTTCCTTCAACACAAAACTTTTTGGGTAGGTCAACTGAAGGTTGAATGATTCAAGGCTAGAGAAACATAGAAGTGAACTTGTATATTTGTATCCACTAATTTGAACTTAGAAATGAACTTTCAGTAATCCTTGAGACCAAATATGTTTCAGGATAAGGAGAAGTGACCCCAGCAACAACCATAACCTCTGTTGCCGCGGAGAATTGCAATTATGTAATATCCTGAGAGAAAAAGAGGTGCAAATTGTCGAGTCTGACCAAGTTTCAGATCCACATGATGTTTTTTGGTGATAACATGTGGTAGTGAGCATTACAATAAAATATTTGAGGATTGATCATGTTTATTTACTATTTAGTATGATGAGTGATTTCTGATTTTCTAATCAAAGTGCTTATGAATCCAAACAGGGAGTTTTGTAGCATTGTGCGCAAGATTTTCATTTATACTATAGAAGAAGTTGAGAAATGACTCCTCAAGGATGTTCAGAAGAGCAACCAATAACTTTAGAAACATCTAAGCATTATGTTTCCGATCTTCAGGAATCAACTTTACCTGCAGCCAATGTAGATGTTTGATACTGGCAGCAGATTATTTTCAAATTTTTATCTACTTGATTGATGATCGCCGTGGTGTATGAAGACCATGATTTAACTAGCATTTTGTCAGTGGCAATGTACTTCTATGCTGCTCTAAAATATAGAGGCTTGGATGTTAAATGCCAGTAATCTGATGGCACAACTTGTGAAAACAAGGGAACTCTAAAATGTTTCATCTCTAACAGGTTAAACAAGAGAATTTTGGAGAATGCAAATCTGTGCAGGATTATAATGATTTGCAGAATTGGTTGTATAATTTTGTGTATATGTAAATGGAATTTTGTTCTAAATGTTCGTAACTGTAAATCCTATTTGAGCTCAAGAGATGCACTGAGCAAATGTCTCCTCTGGTTCTTTTACTACTTAATAATCTGCCAGTCGTGATTTTGGGCTTCAATGTGTATGGTTGATTCTAATTTTCATTTCGACTGGTTTATATTGTAATCTCATCAATAGATAAATATGGTGGTGTCTCACTTTTCTTCTGTACTCGCATAGTGTCTTGTTTTCTTAAATCATCTGCAAGTCATGAAGAGCCTTGAAGAATATTTGTTTATAACTAACCAGGGTTTTAGAAATAAAAAATCGGTGACCTTATATGCAAATAATTGTGAAGGGAATTTCAAAAGGGGTATTACTACAGGGATGCAAATAAGAATGCCAGTGATTTATCTTTTCAACTATAGTTGGTGCTAGCTAGCTATTTTGACAAATATTCATCTAAATTGGGAATACCTTGTAATAATAATAATAACAATAATATCCTTTCCCTGTGATAAAACAAGGCCATTCCAAATGGATATGCTGCCAAATCTGCTCATTTACAAAAGTAAGGAATCAACTCATGTAATAGAATCAATCTACTAAGCTATTGAGCAATGGTGTAGCATAAAATCCTAAAGATGCTTCACTTATTCCCTTTAAACTTATTGTTTCGTTGATGTTTGAGTGCTCCAGCAAGTATTTTTGTTGGTGGATATCATGCTCAGCCAGCCCTTCAAGTGACATGGTTTCCCTCCTTCAAGGGACATGGTTTCCCTCCTATAATGAAGAAACACAGTAACCTCGCCTTTTAAACTTGTTTCAAAGGGGAGAACGACATCTTCTTTCACGTTGTGATCAAAGGGAGGGCTTTAAATAAGAATGAGATATTCGATTTGTTAGATATAATGCAGAAATATGTTAGTATGTTTTCTATACCTAAGTTTATTGTTTTCGTTTTCTCAGAGAAGACTGTCCTTTTGAACTGGGTTTTTGGCACTGCTGTCCTGTGCAGAATATATTCGCAAACAGACATATGTTAGCAGGCTTTCTGAACTGGCCACGAAGAGATCCAAATTCTGTCAGATCACTGAAAGCCTTAAATAGTTGATGGTGGTGGATTTATCGAAGGTCGGCCACTTTGGTGTTAAAGTATAACCATTGTGTGGAGGATTAATGACCTACCATGATTTGAAAAGCGAAATTATTACCCGACCAATGAATGGGGAGTCAAATCTGCAGCCAAACATTGAAAGGTAGCTGCCATAATTTCTGTTTATATGAGCCACGATATATGAAGACAGAGGAATGTTGGAGAATTTATTCGATTGCCTATGCAGTCTAGTCATAAATCACATCGAAAGATGCAGCCTACTTCTACTGCATTTGGGTGAATCTGGAAGGCATCCAAATTCTTTCTTCAATGCCCAAGAAATATGTCTAGCTTAGTTGAGCGGTGCATGCATTCAACAATCTATATGAAGCTCTCATGGTGAGGAGTCTATTTCGTCTTTAATTTGGTGGATGCAGTTAGTATCATGACTGAGCATTTATCTTGTTGTGTGTAGATTGTGACAAGCTTCTTATCTATATATTAGTATTATCTTTTATTGGTTGAGCATCCTCTCTCCAATCAGTGAATAGCTTGTGTTTTTTAATGAATACAGCTAGCTATGTATGCCCACAAGAACACCGTGTTGCTTCATGCAAAAGAAAGAGTTTGTGTGTTTGTGAAGGAAGAAATTTCTGCGTTTTACTGTTTGCTGGTTTATGTCAACATTTCGTGGTTTTTCACCTACAGCCGGTTTTGCATTGGCTGTAGGTTACTTATGAAATTTTATTGAACAATTAAACACACAGTAAAATACACTAACAGGCTGAAAAACACATTTAACAATCACACCATAAAATGATAGACTCAGAGATTTTTGGCCAAAATCAAGCCCTGGAAAAACCCCCACGGGGAAAACCAGTTAGAGAGAGAGAGAGATTTCATTATCTTCAGCAAAATATCAGAACAGAAATACAGTGAAAAATTTAACTTATCTCCACCCAAGATTTCATCTCAAATCTTGAAAAACGTGCCCAGCAAATCCTCCTCGATTTCTGTGCCAAAAAATTATGCCTAGAAAACTGTGCCAGCAATTAATGCAGTCCGTACACCCTCGATTTTTGTGCAATCCATACAGCAATAAATGCAAGCCGTACACACCCTCGATTTCTGCGCAATCCGTACAGCAATAAATGCAGGCCGTACACACCCTCGATTTTTGTGCCCACTCGAAGTCTCTTCAGCAAGTTGCCCTGAAAATTGTGCCCACTCTCTACTCTCTTCAACACTCTCTACTCTTCTTCTCTCTTCTTCTCTCAAGAATGAAAAAGTGAAGTGATATTGCCTCCCTCAACCCTTTTTGTCTAAACCCTAAGTGGGAATCTAATCCAACGGTGGAGAAAGATCCAATCCAATGGCTAAGATTCAATGAGAGTAAAAATCACATTTATTTAAATCACTTAAATAAATTTACTCACCCACTTAAATTTATCAAAAAGTGACTTTAACTTTATAAAGTCTCATTACGTAGCTTTTAATGTGAGGGTCACATTTTTCCCTTTTCTAAGAGACTTAGGCAAAAAGTCACTTAGGGAACAAATTCCTAGGTACAAAACTAACACTCCCTCTTACCGAGGAAGGTGTTCTGCACCACTCCCAACTTATCTCTGAAGAAGACAAACTTCCCCCTCCCCAAAGACTTCGTCAGAATGTTTGCTACCTGCTCATCAGTGGATATATACTGTAGCTCAACTGCCCCTCTCTGAACATAGTCACGGATGAAATGGTACCTGATCTCAATGTGCTTCGACCTGTCATGAAACACTAGAATCTCAGAGCTAAATGCAACTCTGATTGTCACAATAGATCACCGTAGGCCTAAGCTGCTGATCAAATAAATCTACCAATAACTTGCGAAGCCACAGTGCTTCACAAGTAGCCTGACTGGCTGCCATATAGTCAGCCTCAACAGAACTCAGTGCAACGGACTTCTGTTTCCAACTGAACCACGACACTGCTGCCGAGACCAAACTGAAACAACAACCGGAAGTGCTCTTCTGATCCCTCACACAACCTGCCCAGTCTGAATCTGTGAACCCAACCAAGCTGACTCCACCCAAACCCC
>LPNX010881873.1:245275-266737 GCA_001517045.1 Pseudotsuga menziesii
GAGAGTTGAATGCAACTCTGATTGTCACAATACATCACCATAGGCCTAAGCTGCTGATCAAATAAATCTACCAATAGCTTGTGAAGCCACAGTGCTTCACAAGTAGCGTGATTGGCTGCCATATAGTCAGCCTCAGCAGAACTCAGTGCAACGGACTTCTGTTTCCGACTGAACCACGACACCGCTGAGGAGCCCAAACTGAAACAACAACCGGAAGTGATCTTCCGATCCCTCACACAACCTGCTCAGTCTGAATTTGTGAACCCAACCAAGCTGACTCCACCCGAACCCCTGTAGTCCAGACCATAATCCACCGTACCTGCAAGATATCTCAGTATGTGCTTTGCGGCAGTCCAGTGAACACTCCTAGGCTCAACCATGAACTGACTAAGAGTGTTGACCGCAAAACACAAGTCTGGCCTGGTATTGACCAGGTACATCAAAGACCCAATGAGCTGACGATATAAAGTGGGATCCACCAACTTACCCTCGGAAGCATGAAGTTGCTTCCAGTTGGTGATTATAGGCGTACACATCGGCCTGCAGTCCTCCATTCGAAATCTCTTCAAAATATCAACTACATACTTCCCCTGTCCAAGGAAAATATGTCTAGGCTCCTGCCAAACCTCCATCCCCAGATAGTAATGCATCAGTCCAATGTCTGTCACCTCGTACTCCGATGCTAGATCTCTCTTGCAATGTGCAATGAGACGCTCATCACTTGTGATAAATAGATCATCAACATATAGCAGAAGAATGAGCGGATCTCCTCCAACCAAAATGAAGTATAGGTTGGGATTAGCCTCACTCTTCTGGAATCCCATCGATGTCAAGTAAGTATCAATCCTGGAGTACCAAGCTCTAGGAGCTTGCTTCAGTCCGTACAAGGCTTTCCTCAGCCTGCACACATGAGAATCTCTCCCATGGATCTCAAATCCCTGTGGCTGCTCTAAATATACCTCCTCCTGCAGAAGACCATTGAGAAATGCAGTCTTCACATCCATCTGGTGGATCTTCCAACCCATCTCTGCTGCTATAGATATAACTGCCCTGATAGAAGAATACCGAGCAACTGGAGCAAATGTCTCATCATAGTCAACTCCCTCAACCCGTGAGAACCCTCGCGCCACAAACCGAGCCTTGTACTTCTCCACACTGCCATCCGCAGCATCCTTTATCTTGTAAAGCCACTTGGAAGTCACAACTGACTTCCCCTCAGGTCTCGGCACTATCTCCCAAGCATCATTCTTCATGATGGAATGGTACTCTTCCATCATGGCATCTCTCCATACCTGATGCTGGGAAGCCTCCTCAAATGTGGATGGCTCAGAGTCACGAAGACTCGCAACAAGGGCCATACCATCCCTGTTTGGCTCCACACCATACCTGTCTGGCTCCACCACTGTCCTGATCTGCTCCTGGGGCCTACCAAATGCCTCTGCATCCTTCAAGGTCTCCTGAAGCCACTTAGCCTTCCTCTTCCTTGAAGACTGCTCCTCCCAAACTGGTCTTGGGCTCTCCTCATCTGAGGAAGTCCCAGTACCTGAAGGTCCAACACCCTGAGGACCAGTACCTAATGAACCTGTGATCTGAGGACTCAACCCTGAACCTGTCCCTGAACCTGTTTCTGAAACTGTCCCTGAAGTGCTAGCCACCTGAATCACTGAACCTGTAGAAGCTGTGCCTGTACCCTGTGATCCAGTCACTCCAGAAACCTATGGACCTGATAGCTGCATCGAAGAAGCCTGTACCAACTGAGGTGTGGGAGCTGGTGTCTCCCCCTGCTCTAACTCCCTAGACTTCCTGAAGGCTCTCTCCTCATCAAACTTCACTTCCCGCCAGACAACAACTTTCCTCAGGCTAGGTAAGTAAAGCCGATAGGCCTTCGAAGTCTCGTCATATCCCACAAATATGCCTCTCTCTGCGGTGGGATCAAACTTCGTCCTCTTCTTAGAAGGGACGTGAGAGTAAGTCAACGAGCCAAATATGCGAAAGTGGCCCACCTCAGGCTTCTTGCCTGAATACATCTCCTCTGTAGTCTTACTCCCCACTTCCCTGTGAGGACTCCTGTTCTGCAGATAAACTGCAGTGCTACATGCCTCTGCCCATTGAAAGAAAGGTAACCCCTGATCATGAAGCATCGCTCTGGCTGCCCCCACAATCGGCCTGTTCTTTCTCTCTGCTACTCCATTCTGCTCAGGAGTGTAAGGAACTGTCTCTGAATGCCCTCCTGTCTGCAGAATGCATTGGACTCCTTGGAGGTATACTCACCCCCATTGTCCGATCTCGACATCCAGATCTTCCTCCCCGTCTGCTTCTCCACAAGGGCTTTGAACCCTTGGAAGACTCTCAACACAAGTGAGGACTTCTTGCTCCTCAAGAAGTAGATCCAGGTCTTCCTGGAGTAGTCATCAATGAAGCTAATGTAGTACTCAAAACCTGTCAAAGACAATGATGACATAGGACCGCATATGTCAGAATGGATAAGATCTAGCACCCCTGCAGCTCTCGTGTCACTGCTCGAAAAAACAGTCTTGGTGTACTTTCTCAAAGCACACCCCCTGCACACATCACTCTGCTCAATGCTGAACTCCGGTAATCCTGTAACCATGCTCCTCAAATATCTGAGAGCTGGGTGATGTAGGTGGGCCATCCTCCGATGCCATAGCTCACATAGCTCACTGCTGCTACTGTGTGCTAGAGCGCATTGTGGCTGAAACAAGAGCTTGTACAGCTTTCCACATCTGACTCCAATGTCCATGGCACTAGACATACCTGTAGCCCTGGGATACACCTGCACTCTCCCATCTGAAAAGCACACCCCAAGACCCCTATCCTCAATGGTGGAAACTGACACAAGGTTCTTCTTCAGCCCAGGGACATACAACACATCCCCCAGAGTCATGGGACTCATCGACTCCCTCTGAAATGTAATGGTCCCCCGACCAACAGCTCTAACAACGGTGTTGTCTCCAAGGACAACCTCCACATCTCTATCTTTCTAAGATAGCTCTGAGAACATCTCTCGAGCTACAGTCATGTGGCTTGAGGCTCCGCTGTCAATATACCAAGTAGTAGAGGTGGATGGACTCCCCTGATGACCTGCCAACAATGAATGCTCACTATCCATATCCATGTCTGTGCTGGTGGCTAAAGAGACTTTCTCTCTCTCCATCTGTCCAGCATATAGGGAAAACTCCCTCTGAAATGCATCACCAAACTCATCAACCTCTGCTGAGGCTGCTGTCTGCTGTCCCTGTCCCTTCTTCTTCTTCTTGCTTGGACACTGTGAAGCATAGTGCCCAAATGCCTGACATGCATAACACTTGATTTTACTCAAGTCTTTCTTCTGCCCACTCTGCTGCTGCTGCTTGGCCCCACCCTTCTTGGGACCCTTCTTCTTCTTGCCCTTAGCTGCCAAAGCCACATTCTCGTCATCAATCCCACTGTGAGATGTACTGCCCTGTACAAGACCTCTCCTAGTCTCCTCCTGCACAAAGTCATCCGAAAGTCTATCCCAGGTAGGTAGGTTCTCTTTTCCCACTATGGCTTGCACAAATGCACCCCAAGGCTTTGAAGCCTCATTCACTGCTGTGCGTACAAGCTCTGTAGGGGCTACCACCTCCCCAACCGCTGCAAGTTCATCCCGAACTGTAGAAATCCTGGTAAGATATGCTGTGACTCCCTCACCCCCATTCATCTTTATACTTTTGAGTTTCTCTTTGAGAACCATCTCCCTATTCTCATTGGAACTCTCATACAAACTGATCAAGGCTGACCACATCAAGTGTGCCCTAGTCTTGCCTGAAATGTGAGGGATTATGTGGTCTTTAACTGCATCTAGAATGATCCTCCTAGCTTTACAGTCCTTCTTGTTGAAAGCTGATAGAGCTGCTGCATCTGCTGATGCGGGAATGACAACCGGGTTAGCTGTAGTGTTCCTAACTATATCCGGCCATAACTCATTCTCCTCCAGTATCAGTAAAATTCTGGCCTTCCACGGCACAAAATTTCCTGTCCCATCCAGCCTATCCTCCAGTCTAAGACCTGTTGCCATCTCTACACCAACCCAACAAAGTGCTGCTCACTGACAGAAGGTAAAATACTAAAAATTTCTGAGATCTGAAAATTTCTGTGTGTCTGCAAACTATCACTGTTTTCTGCCCCCAAGCTCTGATACCATGAAGAAGTTTCTGCGTTTTACTGTTTGTTGGTTTATGTCAACATTTCGTGGTTTTCACCTACAGCCGGTTTTGCATTGGCTGTAGGTTACTTATGAAATTTTACTGAACAATTAAACACACAGTAAAATACACTAACAGGATGAAAAACACATTTAACAATCACACCATAAAATGATAGACTCAGAGATTTTTGGCCAAAATCAAGCCCTGGAAAAACCCCCACGGGGAAAACCCGTTAGAGAGAGAGAGAGATTTCATTATCTTCAGCAAAATATCAGAACAGAAATACAGTGAAAAAATTAACTTATCTCCACCCAAGATTTCATCTCAAAATCTTGAAAAACGTGCCCAGCAAATCCTCCTCGATTTCTGTGCAATCTGTACAGCAATAAATGCAGGCCGTACACACCCTCGTTTTCTGTGCAATCCGTACAGAAATAAATGCAGGCCGTAGACACCCTCGATTTCTGTGCCCACTCGAAGTCTCTTCAGCAAGCTGCCTTGAAAATCGTGCCCACTCTCTACTCTCTTCAGCACTCTCTGCTCTTCTTCTCTCTTCTTCTCTCAAGAATGAAAAAGTGAAGTGATATTGCCTCCCTCAACCCTTTTTGTCTAAACCCTAAGTGGGAATCTAATCCAACGGTGGAGAAAGATCCAATCCAATGACTAAGATTCAATGAGAGTAAAAATCACATTTATTTAAATCACCCACTTAAATTTATCAAAAAGTGACTTTAACTTTATAAAGTCTCATTAAGTAGCTTTTAATGTGAAGGTCACCTTTTTCCCTTTTCTAAGTGACTTAGGCAAAAAGTCACTTAGGGAACAAATTCCTAGGTACAAAACTAACAGTGAAGGTCACTTGTATAACTATCTTTTGGATATGTTCAGTATCTAGAGTATTCTCGTAGATCCTTTTGGATTCAGTGAGCTATGTGTTCTAGAGATGGAAGTATCTCCATAGAACAATTCAGTTACTTGATTACTTCTTTGCCAAACTCAGCGAGCTATGTACTTTGGCATGGTTAAGTACTCAATATTGTTAGTGACTGCAATTATTTTATGGATGGTAAAAAGCGGTTATATTTAAATCAATCCAGTGGGAAGCTCGAAATAATGATGAAGAAAAGAGCAGTAAGATTGCAGAGTGGATGTAAGTGCTAATGAAGACCAGCCAGACAAAGAATCAGACAGATGACAAGTATTGTAATTTGTGATTTAGTATAGTAAGTTTTACAATGTAACCATTAAAGAGGGATGTTGGAGATAATAGTTACAATAAAATTGGTTTGATATTTTGTAGGAGATTATTGAGACATTCTCTCAACATCCCTATCTATATTTACTATTAGTTGGATCTAACTCCAACTATATATCTATGTACAATAGTGTGTATTATGTGTAATACAAATTATTATTGTGTGTAAGGCTTGTGTTATGACCGTCCTTCCAATTTCTGAGTTAGGCAAGTCGTGGTAACTTAACCTTAAAGAGGGCAGGACAGTGTTAGTTAAGGCCTCTGCTTGATTTAGACGTTGCAAGGTGGATTCCCATTTATCTAAAACAAGTATACAACATTTATTTGCTAAATGTTTATGAATGATTTCTCTAAGCTTCTCTGCCGGTAGGCCACATAGATCCTCTTCACTTGGAAATTTAATTTGCTTACCGATTTGAAACAAAAGCTCAGTGTCGATAGACTTCTTCTACACTGCCAACCAAACCAATGGTCAAAACGTTGTCGAACTAATGGGTTGTCCAAAATTTTTTGTAGCACAAGAGTTTTACCCAACCCTCCGATTCCCACAACTGCAATCACTTTAAATTCCTCTTGCATTATCCAACCAGTGATGAGTTTAACATCATTTTCCATGCCCACAGTCCTAAATTCTTAAAGATCAGCACTCGAGTTTTTCCTCGTATCTTCTGAATTTACATTTAATGCGTAAACATGAGCATTCACGTCGAACATGAACTTCAGATATTTCAAATATTTAGCACTCGAGTGTATTTTACTGATGCACTTCTTTAATGTCTTAATCCTTCGGCCCATCCTAAAGCGGAACAATGGATTTCTCAACTTTCCAGCCTCACATTCCTCCACGATGTCCATAGCACGGTACAGAAAATCCTGAACTTTGTGCAACCAGTTGGTCGTTGAACAGGGTTTCGTCATCTCGTTCAACAAGATTTTAATGGAATCAAGTTTTCACAAATGGACTCTACATCCTCTCTGAAATTGGATATTTGAGGTTGTAGCAAAGATTTACTATTGTGTTTGAAAATTAATAATCAAAACCTCAAATGGCTAATGAAAATCTTGATTAGAAACAAAAATAAAATAACCAGAAATAAACTGAAAGAAAAAGGGGTAAGTGACAAATCAAATAAGCCAAACCAAGTTTTTTTATTTTCTAATGCTCTGATACATTATTGTCACCTAGCTGGTGCAAGCCTCAAGGGAAGCTAGCAATTTCACTTAGGGAGGTCCTTTTGTCCCCATAACTGAAAGAGGACCTCTCAATGTAATTCCAGCGACATGCTTTGTTCTGAATTTCTCCTATGGAACGCATACCAATGATTTCTTTTTATAGATCAAATAAAGGACAAAAAACATTTAGATCAAAACGTGAACATTCTAGTTCTTTGAGTTGGTTTCCCAAGTACATGAGAGGGGTTATTCAATGCTTTAAACATGTGAGGAAACTTTGTTCGAATTTTGGAGTCAAGAGAGCCATTTGAGCCTTCAACGTGTCATGGATGTAAGTGGTCTCGTCGTTTTGATAGTTGCACGGGTCTCCAGGGAAATACTGTGCATATATGCACACACGACTAAATAGGAGGGTTACAATAGTAGCGTGGGTTTCCAGTGCTTTTAGTCGCATGATTTTTCGTGTTGGCTGATTTCTGCATTTGAGGGCTCAATCCGTCTTTTGGATCTAATGAAGATGTCTTCGATAAGCTACATTATGTCTGTTGATGATGCATTTCTGCAAGATAAGCCAAAATGTAGCATGTATACAAAATTTAAGCATTAATAGAACAAGAGGTAAATTAACAGGAGGGTCACGCTAGAAGCGCAGGTTTCCACTGCTTTCAGTTGCATGATTTTCCATGCTGTCTGGTTTTGGCATTTTAGGGCTCATTATGTCTTTTGCATCTTTTGAGGATGTCTTTGGTGAATTGTATTATGTATGTTGACGTATTTTTGCAATATTTAAGCGTTAACAAGCATGTTGATCATGCTTTGCAATTACTCTAGGATCATCAGTTATTTGTGAAGCATTCCAAATATGGTTTTGGGGTCATTGAGATTAAATATTTAGGTCACATTGTGAGTTGGGAGGGTGTGAGGGTGGATCCAAAGAAAGTGGAAGCTATCCAAGATTGCAATGCAATCTCAAGAACTTGAGAGGGTTACTCTAATTGATTGATTGCTATAAAAAATATGTAGAACATTATGGAAAAATTGTAGCTCCCTCAACATAATTGCTAAAGAAGAACACATTTTTTTGGAGCGACAAATCTGAGTAGGCCTTCTTGCCTTAAAGGTATACATGTGCACTACTCAAGCCTTAGAAATGCCTTATTTCACTAAGACATTTGTCTTAGAATGTGATGCCTTAGGTCATGGTCTTGGTGCAGTATTGATGCAAGAAGGATGTCTTTTGGCCTTCACCAGTAAGCAATTATGTGATAGAAATTTCGACAAACCTACACATGATAAAGAGATGATATCCATCCTTCATCAAATAAAAACCCGACACCCCTATTTAATAGGGAGGAGGTTGTAGATCAAGACCAATCATCCTAACTTAAAATATTTCCTCAAGAACAAAGGTTGTCCTCTCTAGAGAAACATAAGTAGGTTACACAAATGTTGGGGTATGATTATGAGATTATATACAATAAGGGTAGACAAAATGTGGTGGTTGAAGCATTATTTAGGAAATATGAAGACGGGGGTTTTCTCTTTGCCTTTTCATTACTAGTTCAAGGTTGGATTGAGAAATTACATCACGAATGGATGGCCATTAACACCATAATGCAACTCATACAATGACTTAAGGAAGATATGAACTCCCCTACATGGTATACATCCCACCAAGATACATTTTGTTTAACGATCATATTTTTTTGGCACTGAAGTTAGCCTTAAAACAAGGAATCTTAGAGGAATTACATTCATCATCGGTAGTAGGTCTCACTCATGCTTTCATACAATTTATGAAACTCAACATCAATAACTTTGTTGCAGCCTATGATACTTGCTTACAATACAAGGGCAAAACTGTGAAGTTGTGAGGGGACTTGTAGCCGCTTTTAATTCTGACACTTTTATGGACTGATATTTCCGTGGATTTTATTGTGGGGATTCCAAGAGCTAAGAATAAATAAATCATCATGGTGGTTGTTGATTGTTTTTCCAAATATGCCCACTTTTGTGTTTTATTACACCATTTTACATTGTTAGTAGTTGCTCAAGTATTCATGGATTATACTTTTAAATTATAAGGGATGCCAACTTCCATTGTCTATGATCGTGTCACATCCCCACCTCTCATCCCGACGGAGAGGACGCAACTAACACAACTGATATCTATCTAATCCGGGCAATCTAGCCCCATGAACGTAAAATAAAAATGCATTGAACTAACAACATATAACAGTCTAATGCAATCTACAGCGGAAGCCAAATTCATTTCATTCAAGCATTTAACATGTTCATTGTAGTTCATTACCAAATATAAATACAGAGATTTAAACACAAGAACACTTATCTTGGAAGCGAAGCTCGTCCCGTAACCAGCTATGTCGTTGCAACGTTCCACCCAACCATAGGCCAGTGTGTTCATCAATCTCTCAGCAACACTGCCACCCCTAAGATGGGTGTGATTCCCCCAAGGAATAAGGAACACTAGCAAGCTCACACATAGCCAAAGATACCTCAAAATTCAGCCAAGCCAACACAATTGGGTTTATCATGCTGCAAAGGAGATGGAAAGGCCGACCGCTAAGCTAGTGAGCTCAACCACAAAGCTATGGACACCTGCACCAGATCTAGCCTGGCTTCTAGAACATCTACACACCCAACACAAGGAAGCATCCCCCTTCTCTGCTACACTGTCCCTCGGGCTATGCCTTCCCTTCCAGCGTTATTCAGGGTGTGCAAAGAAGAAAACCAATCCCATAGATTTGTCTGTGAGGTTCCTTCACACTAGGTTTATCAAGTTGGTCAGACACCATTTCCACTCCCAATTCAATTCAGACCAAAGCACAGATGCATACATAGCAAGATACACAATTTCTGGGTTGAAGAAAACAGTTTTGGCAACAAAACGAATTGCCAAGATGGGTGAAAACAACCCCCTAACAACAATCTGATTCCCAGGGAAGTTTTGGCCATAACGTGGCCAAAACAGACTAAACAATACCCAAGAAAACGTGGTCTGTAATGTCCCCGACACTCCGACCGGCGAAGAGGATGCTACCCATTACTTCTATCTACCCAGGCATTTAGCCCCATAAAATGTAAAATAAAATGTATTGAACCAAGATACACAGATGCCTAAAGAATTAACATTCAACGGAAGCAATTACATTTAATTCAAAGCATTCAACACATTTTAGCATGTTCATAATAATTCACATAAACAATACAGTTGCATGAGTAATCACACAAGAATACTTATATTCAAATGAAGCTCCCTGCAACCAGCTATGCCGCTGCAACATTCCACCCAGCCATAGGCTAGTGTGCTCCTTAATCTCTCAGCAACACTACCACCCTTGAGTTGGGCATGATTTCCCCAAGGAAAAGGAAACTAAGCAGACTCACACATAGCCAAAGATATGTCAAACTCAGTCAAGCCAAAGCCATGTTTGGGTTTATTAGATTATCAAGAGATGGAAGCATTGTCTGCTAAGCTAGTGTGTTCATTGAAGAGCTAAGGATGCCTACACCAGCACTAGCTTGACTTCTAAGACATCCACGCACACCCAACACAAGGAATCATTACCTTCTCTGCTGCACAGTCCCTCAGGCCAAGAATTCCCTTCCAGTGCTATTCAGGGGGTGTAAAGAAGAGAGCCAACCCTCTAGTTCTGTCTATGAGGCTCCTACAAAACACTAGGTTTGTCAAGCAAACTCCTTCCCACTCCTACATAGTCTAAAGACCAATTGCACACACAGCAATATACACCATTCCTGAGTTTAGGAAAACAAAAACGATTTTCAACTTGATAAACATTGGGGAAATGCAACATAATGTTGGGGAAAGGAACCCAACCACATATCATCACCAAAAATGAATCCATAGATTAGGATAATGAGGAAATGACTACCAAGTGAGGCAAAACCACACCCACAACAACTTAAAATGAATTTTATACACAGCAAATTCCCAGCCGCTTGAGAGAGCCCCAACGGTGGTGAATGATAATGATAGAAAATTCCCAGGAGTTCCAATTGTGAAGGAATAACACACTACCAGCAAAATTGTGGAGGTAAGAGCAGCTCCCAAGCTTCCCTGCGTGAGCAAAATGAAGAACCCCCATGTATGAGCAAATGGCATGCATTTTTGGGTGATTACTTGCCCCAAAAGTCAAAATTGGTTTTTCCCAAAAATGGGTTTTCCCCAAATTCGAAATTGTTGCCCATACTCTTCCCATCCCCATGCAATAACTAACTCAACCACATTCTGGCAGAATTTAATGATTGGGGAAAAAGACAAAATGGGTAGTTGATTGAGTGATGGGTTCTCCCTTTGACATTTGGCTTTTCCCCATTGGCCCAAATGTTTAAATAATTTTGCTCCCTATCCTTAGGACATTCATGCCCCCATCTCATTACTTGTTGCATAGACATAGCTGGTTGGGGTTTTTAATTAAAAAACATATTTACATGATGCCAAAAATGGTAATGTGCCGGCTAGCACGAAATATACCTTCGGCAACGATTTTAATTGTCGAAACATAAAACGATAAATCGATGGTGGGGTTTTTTCCCTTAGCTCTACACCATGATTAATTACAATATATACATCATATACGTTAATGCAATGGGGTCAAAACCAAGGTGTTACATTCCCCTCCCCCTTCAATAGCACTGTCCTCAGTGATTTACAAAATTGAACAAAATGCTACACTGGTACCGTCTCAGTGTTCCACAGAATTGAACAAAAATGGATGTGCCAATCGCATGGCATCCTCCAGCTCCCATGTAGCCTCTTCAGGACCATAGTGCTCCCATTGCACCTTTACCTGCCCTATGGCTCGGTTCTGGAGCATTGTGACCTTCCCATCGAGGATGCGCATTGGCTCGATTTGGAACTCTCCCTCGAGTTTTGCCTGAATCACATCCCAATTTATCACATGTTTTGCAAAGAAACATGAAAAACATTGTGAGCTCTAGTGCTAGCAGGAAATGCAAGTCTATATGCAACTGGCCCTATTCTTTCAAGCACTTCAAACAACCCACAATATCTAGGTGACAACTTGGCACAACTTCTAAGCTTCAAGGAACTCTTCTATGCTCTCACTCTGAGGTAAACATGATCCCCAACACTGAAATCCTTGTTCACCCTATGCTTATCTGCATAGCTTTTCTGTCTGTCCTGAGATTCTTTCAGATTCTGTCTGATCTTTACAACCTCTTGCTCCATCTCCTTAAGCAATTCTGGACCAAGCACAACCCTGTTCATTGGATTATCCCAAGTCACTGGTGTCCTACACCTTCTGCCATACAAAGCTTCATACAGGCTCATCCCCAAGGATGCTTGTTGTCCATTGTTATAAGCAAACTCTACCAAGTGTAAGTAATCTTCCCACTTGGTTGGTTTATCCATCACGTACATGCGAAGCATATCTTCAAGCACTTGATTTACTCTCTTTGTCTATTCATCAGTCTGAGGATGGTACGCAGTGCTGAAGTTTAACTTTGTACCCAAATCTACAAACAACCCCTTCCAAAAATTGGAAGTGAACTTGACATCTCTGTTAGAGACTATTGCCTTAGGAAATCCATGCAATTTGAAAATCTCTTTCATGAAGATCTTTTCAATGTCGTCAGTCTTATGCATAGACTTAACCGGTATAAAATGTGCTGCCTTTGTCAACTTGTCTACCACAACCATGATGGAATCATGTTGTCTCCAAGTCATTGGCAATCCTATAATAAAATCCATGGAAATAACTTCCCATTTCCATTCTAGAACTGGAAAAGGCTGCAACAAACCTGCTGGGTGTTGATGCTCAACATTTACCTGCTGACATTTCATGCACCTTGAAATATATTCAGCCATGTCCTTTTTCACTCCTGGCCAAAAGTACTGCTTTCTGGCTGTAGCAATTGTCTTCTGATATCCTGGGTGACCAGAATATGGAGCTTGATGGATTTCATCCATAACAACTCTCCTCAACTCTGCTACATTTAGAATATAAATTCTGCCTTTATAAGTAAGAAGTCCATCTTCTTCCAATTTATATCCCTCATACCTCTTCTCAAGACTTTGCTGCTGCAATTTGTCTTTTACCTACTCATACAATTCATCTCCAGCAGTATGATTAACAATCTGCTGCCTCAAATATGATTGGAAAATACTAAGAGATGCCATATGCATTTCCTGCACCTTCATGCTGAGCGCATCAACTAATTTATTCTCTTTTCCCTTTATGTGCTTGATTTCAAAATCAAACTCGCATAAAAACTCCAGCCATCTCACTTGCCTAGCATTCAGAGTAGGCCGATTAAACAAATACTTCAGACCACAATGGTATGTCCTTAGCTCAAATCTTCTACCCATCAAGTAATGCGTCCACATCTTGAGAGCATGTACTATGGCCGCAAGCTCTAGATCATGAGTGGCATAGTTATTCTCATGCTCCTTCAACTTTCTTGACTCGTAACATATCATGTGGTTGTCTTGCATAATGACTCCTCCAAGCCCTTGTTCGTATGCATCAGTACACACCACAAAATCTTTCTCTGGATCTACAACTTTCAATACTGGTGCACTGGTGAGAATATTTTTCAACTGCTGGAAGTTTTCTTCACACCTCGATGTCCATTCAAACTTTATCCCCTTCTTTTGCAAAGAAGTGATGGCATGTGCAACTTTGGAGAATTCTTCAATGAATCTCCTGTAGTATCCTGCAAGTCCCATAAAAGATCTTACATCTGTCACATTTCTTGGAGTAGGCCAATTCATAATGGCTTCAATATTTTCAGGGTCCACCAATATACCCTCTTCTGGGGTAATGTGACCCAAATTCTATCTCTATAGAAGTCACACTTTCATAGCTTTGCATACAGCTAATGCTCCCTGAGTAATTGCAATGTCAATCTCAAATGCTCTTCATGCTCTTCCTCATTCTTAGAATAAATAAGAATGTCATCAAGAAAAACAAGAACAAACTTGTCTAAATACCTGCTGAAGACACTGTTCATAAGGCACATAAATATAGCTGGTGCATTTGTGAGACCAAATGGTACCACTACAAACTCATAATGTCCATACCTTGTTCTGAAGGCTGTCTTATGAATGTCTTTATCATTGATTCTCACCTGATGGTAACCAGACCTCAAGTCAATCTTGGAAAATACCTTTGCTCCTCTCATTTAATCAAAAAGGTCATCAATCCTAGGAAACGGGTATTTATTCTTCACGGTAACTTTGTTTAGCTATTTGTAATCAATACACAACTTCAGTGTACCATCTTTCGTCTTTACAAACAGAACTGGTGCTCCCCAAGGAGACACACTCGGCCTGATATACTTCTTCTCCAACAACTCTTGCAGTTGCATCTTTAGTTCTAGCATCTCAGGTGTACTCATTCTGTAGGGTGTCTTGGACACTGGTGCTGCTCCTGGCACAAGTTCAATTGTGAAATCAATGTCCCTCTTTGGAGGAATCCCTGGAATCTCATCAGGGAACACATCCCTGAATTCCTGCAATACCTGAAAGTCCTCCAACCTAGGAGTTTCATCCTCTATTGCCTCCAAAATATGAGCTGTATACAAATGGAAACCTTTCCTACAGAACTTCTTCAACTGCATTATCGAAATTTGCCTCACGAAAATCACCTTTGGGATGCCTCTTACCACAACCGGGTTCCCTTCATCCACGCATTCAAAAGTTTTATTGTAATAGTCAAGCTTTACCTTGTGATCTTCTAACCAATCCATTCCAATGAGAACATCATAGGAGCCAAGTGGTAGAACATTTAGATCTACACAAGTGACCAATCCATTCATGACCAATGGACATTTCTCTACCACTTCACTAACCTTTCTCTTAGTTTCAGTGGCTAGCTGAAATAACCAAGATTTTCTATGCTTTACTTTCTTAAAATCACAAATCTCCACTACTCTAGGGGTAATGTAACCGTGAGTAGAACCAGGGTCAATCCAAATAGAAACAGATTGCTCAAGAATATTACCTGCAACTTCAACCACAGTTGACTGGTGATATGCCTGGCAGTCCTCCAGTGCTGCATAAATCCTAGGGACGACCCTTGCTACTTGACCCACTGTTTCTGCTTCTTGAATGTTGTAATATGGCCTTGCATTCTCATTCTCAAGTGGGCAATTTCTGCGCATGTGGGGTCCTCCACATTTCCAACATTGGAGAGGTTCTTTGTTCTGCTGCGGATCTCTTGGCTTCTCTCCCACCACTCCAGCTGGCTTACTCGTAGCTTGGGATGGATGCTTCTGCTGATTCCTGAAGTTATAAGGTTTGAAACCTTTCTTCCTTTGGTCAGACTTCTCATTCTTTTTGTTCTTCCATGTCTTATAATAATCAGGTTTACCTTTGCTTTGCTCATTGCAATACTTAGCCTTCCTTATTGCTTCTTCAAGAGTTCTAGGTTCATAAAAATCGATTCTGTTTGTGTAAGACTGAGGCAATCCACTTAGGAAACGTTGGATCTTCACCTTCTCATATTTGATATACCTGACATACCTCAACAACTCCAAGAACTTGTTTGCATACTCTTCCATAGTCTGCTGTCCCAATCTCAGCTCATGGAATTATTTAATCTTATCATCATAGTACCTGTCAGAGAGGTACTTCTGCTTGAAATACTTCTTGAATTCTTACCACACAATTCTTCTTTCATTAACCTTCTTTACTTGTCTGTGGTGTTCCCACCATATGGATGCTCTCCCAGTCAAATTGAATATAGCTACCCTTGCTTTCATATTTCCAGAATAGTCTTGGACTTGGAAATACTTCCTCATCCCAAGAAGCCAAGCCTCAGCTTCTTGACCAGTCTTGACCTCACCATTAAAAGTAGGAGGCCTTGCCTTTTTGAATTCATTTCGTATTGTTCTTGTAATGTATCCTCCTCTTATTCCTACAAGATGGAGAGCTTGAATCTCCACAGGGTTTTTCAGAATCAGATGACCCACTGGTAGGCTGTTCCGGAGTATTCCTTCTGTCCTTGGAAGCCTTCCTGGAGACATGAGACCTTTTACGAGAATCTCCCCTAGCGCTACTTTTTCTTCTTTCTGGATTCGCTGTCTGATGCCCAGAGTTTATCTGTCCTTGGATGTCTGTCAAACTCTGCAGTATAGATGCATTTATCTGATTTTGATCTTCTTGAGCCTTAAGCATCCTTTCATTGTCTTCTCTGTAACTTTGCAAATCCACCCTTAGGCTCCTCATGGTGGCTGCAAAATCTGAGGGAGTATCTTGAAATCTTCTCCCATTAGACTCTGTTTCGTCATTTCCAACTCTGACATTTTCTCCGATAGCATCTTCCTCGAACTCATAGGGATCCTGTGCATCATTCATGTCGTCGATCCTCATCTTGGCCCAACCAAAAATGAATTTTTGAAAACTGCTCTATGCGGAATGCTGCCTCTGAAGGTGATTATAGTTCTGCACAATGTGTTAATAAACACAATTGTTAGCTGCATAACAGTATCATGAGTTCATAATTACTTACCTGCATTTGGAAAATACTATATTGACAACTTTGTCAAAACACATAATTTTCTTTCCACTAAGAACGACAGTCTTAGGGGGACGACGGGGGTCAAGGGGGCTTGCCCCCTTGTGGCTTCCCTGCGCCACTGCAGGGCGGGTCGAGGGCAGCGCCCTCGTTTTTATTTTATTTTAAATATTTGATTTTTGCGCAATCTGGCGCATAATATCGCTGCCATTTTTTGTCATTTTTTATCCCTGTAAATCCACTGAAAATCCGCTTTTCTTACTGAAAAAAAAACTCATATTTTTTTTTCTTCGTCTGATCGGATCCCTTCCCAACTAGCCATCCGATGTATTGGGTCACTAGTTGACAACTCTTCCGACACCTCGCCGGACCGATATTTATTTGTCTTCCGATGCACATCGGATCAGTCTTCATCTGTCATCCGATGCACATCGGATCAGTATTCATCTGTCATCCGACGCATTCGATGACCGATCTTCTATTATTTTTCGACGCCTCGGATCGATCTTCCTCTATCTTCTGACGCACATCGACTCGATGTTCCTCTGTCTTCTGACGCATCGTCTCGATCTTCCTCTATCTCCCGACACATCAACTGACCGATCTTCTATTTTTTTCCGAGATTTCCTCTACTTAGAAAAATTTGCAAATTTTTCTTCTCTTATTCTTCTTTTCGCTGCCGCGTCGGTGCCCTTCCGTAGAGCCTTGCTGACACCTTGGCTCCGCTTCAACGAACGTCTTCCGATAATTTTAAGACCTCGAAAAAATTTCAAAATTTTTCTCTCCGGTTTCCTTGTCGGTTGTGTCTCGGCTCACCCTAGCCGAGACCATCGGCTCCACCCAGCCGATACCTTTGGCTACTCCCAGCCAATACCTTTGGTTCCCTTCATATTTTCTCATCTGGCATCATCGGCAGCCCTTCGACTAATTGAGCCGACGTATCGGCTGGCTTCAATAAACGTCTTCTGACGATTTTGACACTTGGAAAATTTTTCAAAATTTCCTCCTCGTTGGGGTTCTTTATCGGATGGACTCAGCTCTAGTCATCTGATGTATCGTATGGGATTCAACCTAATTCATTCAATGTATCAAATGGACTTTAGCCTAAGTCATCTGACATTTTCCATACTAAGAATTTTTTTTGAATTTTTTCTATCTTTCTCATTTTTCTTCAGCTGGGAAGAGGGTAACCTTGCCTCTGTCACTGCTTCTTCATGGCCCATTGAGTCCCATGCTACAACGTGTGCTCTGATACCACACTGTAACGTCCCCGACCCTCCGACCGACGAAGATGACGCTACCCATTACTGCTATCTACCCGGGTATTTAGCCCCATAAAACATAAAATAAAATGCATTGAACCAAGATACATAGATGCCTAAAGAATTAACATTAAGCGGAAGCAATTACATTTAATTCAAGCATTCAACACATTTTAGCATGTTCATAATAATTCACATAAACAATACAGTTGCATGAGTAATCACACAATAATACTTATCTTCGAATGAAGCTCCCTGCAACCAGCTATGCTGCTGGAACGTTCCACCCAGCCATAGGCCAGTGTGCTCCTTAATCTCTCAGCAACACCGCCACCCTTGAGTTGGGCATGATTTCCCCAAGGAAAAGGAAACTAAGCAGACTCACACATAGCCAAAGATAGGTCAAACTCAGTCAAGCCAAAGCCATGTTTGGGTTTATCAGATTATCAGGAGATGGAAGCATTGTTTGCTAAGCTAGTGTGCTCATTGAAGAGCTAAGGATGCCTACACCAGCACTAGCTTGAATCCTAAGACATCCACACACACCCAACATAAGGAATCATTCCCTTCTCTACTGCACAATCCCTCAGGCCAAGAATTCCTTTCCAGTGCTATTTAGGGGGTGTAGAGAAGAGAGCCAACCCTCTAGTTCTGTCTATGAGGCTCCTACAAAACACTAGGTTTTTCAAGCAATTTCCTTCCCACTCCTACAAATTCCAAAGACCAATTGCACACACAACAATATACACCATTCCTGGGTTTTGGAAAACAAAAACGATTTTCAACTTGATAAACATTGGGGAAATGAAACATAACGTTGGGGAAAGGAACGCAACCACATATCATCATCAAAAACGAATCCACAGCTTAGGTGAATGAGAAAATGACTACCAAGTGAGGGAAAAACACACCCACAGCAACTCAAAACAAATTTTATACACAACGAATTCGCAGCCGCTTGAGAGAGCCCCAACGATGGTGAATGATAATGATAGAAAACACCTAGGAGTCCCAATCATGAAGGAATAACACACAACCAACAAAATCATGGAGGTAAGAGTAGCTCCCAAGCTTCCCTGCATGAGCAAAATGAAGAACCCCCATGTATGAGCAAATGACATGCATTTTTGGGTGATTACTTGCCCCAAAAGTCAAAATTGGCTTTTCCCCAAATTCGAAATTGCTGCCCATACTCTTCCCATCCCCATGCAATAACTAAATCAACCACATTCTGGCAGAATTTAATGATTGGGGAAAAAGACAAAATGGGTAGTTGACTAATTGATGGGTTCTCCCTTTGACATTTGGATTTTCCCCATTGGCCCAAAGGTTTAAATAATTTCCCTCCCTATCCTTAGGAAAATCATGCCCCCATCTCATTACTTGTTGCATAGACATAGCTGGTTGGGGTTTTTAATTAAAAGCATATTTACATGATGCCAAAAATTATAATGTGCCGGCTAGCACGAAATATACCTTCGGCAACGATCTTAATTGTCGGAACATAAAATGATAAATCAATGGTGGGGATTTTGCCTTTAGCTCCACACCATGATTAATTACAATATATACATCATATACATTAATGCAACAGGGTCAAAACGGGGGTGTTACATGGTCTCTCCTCCAAATCGCTGGGCAACAAAAAAACGGTTTGTCCCAACCGAGTAATGGGGATAAACCACAGTAAAAACCATCAAGCAAAGAGCCCAACCACTGAGCTTTCCAAAAACGACTTCCCAGTCATGGGGAAAATGGTGAAATCTGCAAAAACGTGGATGAGGAATGCACAACAACTCCAAAAATGTGAGTCAGAGTGCCCATGAGCTCTAAAAACGTGAATGAGGAGGAGGACGTCCATGCATGAGGGAATGGGTAGCATTTTTGGGCAATAACTTGCCCCATAAGTCAAAAAATGTTTTCCCAAAAACGGGTGCTTCCCCAAATTCGAATTTCTTTGCCCATACTCTTCCCATTCCCATGCAATAACTACTTCAACCAATTTTTGGCATTAATAAATTATTGGGTGAATGAGACAAGAAAGGTTGTTGACAGTTTGGTGGGTTCTCCCTTGACATTTGGCTTTTCCCCATTGGCATAAATGTTTGAATACCCCCCCCTTATCCTTAGGAAATCATGCCCCCATCTAATTATTTGTTGCATTGACATAGGGGTTTTTAATTAAATTGCATATTTACATGATGTTCAAAAATTATAATGTGTCAGCTAGCACAAAATGCCATCGACATCGATTTTAATCGTCGAACCATATTAAAGATAAATAAATGGTGGGGCTTTTGCCTTTAGCTCCACACCACTATTAAATACAATATAAACATCATATACATTTTTAATGCAAACAGGGTCAAAACCAGGGTGTTATAGATCGGGACCCTACCTTTTCAAGCGAATTTTGGCAAGGGTTATTTAAACTTGTATTGAGTTGAAACTTGGAACCACCTATCATCCACAAATATATGGCTAAAACGAAGCTATAAATAAGTGTTTGGAAACTTACTTGAGATGCTTTGCTTCATAAAAGCCACACCATTGGACACAATGGCTTCCTGTAGCAGAATGGTGGCATAATACCACATATAATGGAGCTACCAAAATGACACCATGTAAAGTGGTACATGACCAAAACCCTTGTTCGTGGTTTCATGCTTACCAAGCACTTCCAGGGTCCAGGTAGTAGATAGCACACTTCACACTAGATAAGCTATTCTACGCACACTTAAGGACAATTTGGGTATGATTCTGTTGCAGCTGCAACAATTTCCCTAAATTCTAAAAATTTTCAGGACCCTCTTAATTTTATTTTGCTCAGCTTGTTTCAGTTTGCTTGATTTACTGATTATTGTTAAAGGAATATCTTTATGCCGATGTTGTTTTACGACTTATATTGATCTCTTACCCCGCCATCGGAATTTGTTGAGGCTATGAATCGGAACTTCAGTTAACTATGCATCCGCCGTTGCGGAGATGTAGTTGAATGACAATCCGATCCAAAGTGTGCTTGCACTCCGATGCGCTTTCTTTTATTTTATTTTCGGTGTCCTTATTGGAAAACTGTCGGAACTCTTTGTCTCTATAGTTTCCGTTGTTGCGGACGACATACTGCGAGCACCGTTATGGTTGTTTTGATCTTTCCTAATTCCCGTCAGTTTTGATTCGCAAGACCTTAGTTTATTTAACTTCCGCCGTTGCGGCTCTAGAAGAGACTATTCTTCCGTTTTAGTTTGGTTTATGTTTGCCACTTTGCCGATTTTTTTCGCTTAAGTCATGTTTGTTTTCTCTTCGATTTTGAATGGTCTACGAAACTCGTTGTTTTTACGGTTTCCACCGTTGCGGCGTTCCAACCAACTATTGATTCAAGGTTTTAGTCTAGTTGAGCTCCGACGCGGAGTTATTTTCTATTTTTCTCGCCGACGCTTCGCTTGCCACTGCGGAACTCGCATTTGTTTCACCTTCCGTCATTGCGGAGATGCAACTGACTTGATCGCCGATCCATTAGTCACTCCGCCGCCCCATAGTCATGTTTTCCTACCGAGTGTTTGTTTTTACCGGAATGTATATATTGGGGGTTTGGGGCATATTTCCTATTATTTTACCTACAAACCCGTGCCTGCGCTGTTGTTGTCGTTTCGAATGGTACATTGTACTTGCTGTTGGTAGCTCATTCGTAGGTGGCGCCGCCGTGGAAGTTTGCGGATTCTTCTTGTCAGCTGAACAGCTCCTTTCCAGGTAGGCCATTCTTCTCGTTTCTACCCTTTCTTTCAAATTGTTGAACTAGGGTTGTCGTCCTTGGTTAGTGTCCACCTCCGCAGTTAATGAACACCTAGGTTTACGGTTTTTTTAGCATATATCTAGTTCATCTCGACAGTATGGCCGTTCGGTGGGGGGGTTTTGTTTTCTTAATGATTAATTTCGGTGTCGTTATGAGTTTGTGAACCTTACCCGACTGTTTGGGAAAATGGTGCTGACTGGTGTTGACAAGCGTTACGTTGTCTGCACTAGTTCTCTCCAGTTTGTGTATGGACGTTCGGGGGGGGGGGGGG
>LPNX010881874.1:12138-46409 GCA_001517045.1 Pseudotsuga menziesii
TAACAAATGTGCATAATCATATTCAATAATGAACCTTAAAACATCTTCTAGACTTCCTCTCTGAATAAAACATCATTTTGCTTTGTCACAGAGGATTAGAAATGTGTAATCCAGGTGTTAACACAGTCCCTCTCCCCTCATGTTGTAAAGGGTGCTAGCTCAATGGAAGAGAACCTGCATTCCAAGCAGGACGATGGTGGTTCGATTCCTCCGTGCCCTAACATAAATTAAGACATGATTTAAATCTTATTGATAATATAAATATTGTAAGATATCTATATTTTCAATAAAAATATGCTCTTTTCAATTAAACACATTGTTCAAATACTTCATAAATAAATAATGAATACTTGCAATAATTAGTTAAGCTGGTTTTCCCCCTTTCCTCGTGTATATTAAAAAAATCAAACTCTACTGCACTAATGTTATTCTAGTTCATAATTAATTTTGATTGTTAAAATAAATAATATTAATAAATAAGGGAGGCTTTACTAACATCAATATCATTAAATAAATTTATAGGTAAGAAATTTCTCACGTTAATCTATAATTCATAAAGTAAACATTCATCAACTTAGTTTTTAATACACTACCACTACCACTACCAACAACAACAACAACAAATTATGCTGCTATTTTAATTCATAATTTATTTTAGTCATTACGAGGGTAAAACTTAGACTTTAAAATCATAAAATATTTTCCTGTTTTGATTATAAGTGGTGCGAACTTCCAAAAATAAAACAACATACTCATCAAAGACACAAATAATTACTACAACAATATTTCTAATTGTTGTAGTAACAAATACAATGTTGGTATTATGTCATAAAATAATTTAATCAACTTAACATTAAATACAAACTATAAATAATATTACTAAACATTATGTAAGGATTCAAAGTCTATGACTTTCCTCATTTTGAAAGAACTCAATCTAATGGAAATTCTAAATTCTAGATCGACTAAATAATTACAAATTTAATGAAATATGTGTTAAAAGCCTTCTTATGATTGGTTATACTATATAATTAATACCTCTTTGATGAATGGCTCCCATCACAATAATTTTTTATAGGACTAAAATACCTTCTAGATTGCATTTTCATTGTGAGCCTCATTCTCACCATTTCCATTGTCATTAGAAGGGAGGGGGGTTCACTTATGTGTTTTCTACCTCGATTTTTTTTAACCATATAATCTCTTGCATGCTTGAAAACCCATTTCTCTTAAAAAACAAGAACACCTATCTCCGCTCTTAAGTCTCGTAGGATGAAAAACTTTAAAGTAAATCAATAAAATAAAAAAATGGGGAAATAAAGGAAGTGCACAAGTTAGGTACTTGTTAGAAATTGTTACCTCCCATGAGCTTGGTTTGCACAATACTTGGTATTACCTTAAACATATAATTTTTATTGACTTAATAATTTATGGTGACTCCCCGTGGCTTCCTTTCTAAAGTGATAATTGTCTAAGTTAATCTTTTCTTTCTTGCATTGCTCGCTTCATTCTTGCATTGCTCGCTTCATAGTTGGCTTGTTTTAGCGGGTTAACATACAACAATAGAGAATTTTATTATAAAATTGTAACTAAATAGTTTTTCTTATTACATGGGGTAAATTGTCCTCGGTGGAGTTTAGATAATAATAATAATCTAATTTTAAGGTCATAATGAAACCAAACACCAACTTGGTGTATGAGACCCCCTTGTTTGTGGAACAAGGAACCCCCTATTAAATCTATGATCTCTTAGGAGGAAACACATGTTCTTAAGAGTTAGACCCATTCAAGTTGTATGCTGAACACAACTTTATTTCCATTCTACTCATAAATTTATTATGAAATACATTTTTTTTATGTTAACTACTTTGATATTTAACTATATCATATTATTCTCTTACCAATTGTGATATTTAAATAATTTTTTGAAATAACAAACACCATGATATTTTATAATAATAAATTGTTGCAAACTATTAATTCACAAATGTTTCTCCATGTCCATATTTATATACAATCGGTAAAACATGTTGCATTCAATATCTAAACCCTAAACTTTCCATTTTTATTCAAGAAATGTTCCATTATTACCATGCAATTTGCTAATAACAATGAAATCTTCACAAAATCATTATGTCATAATTTTCACAAACAAAGTTGGTTGCATTCTAAACCAACATGGTTCGAGCTAATAATGACTAATAACCAATTTCATTATTTCACGTATCTACCACATCTTAAATAAGTTAAGTTGATGTTATTTAAAAACTTCCAATAACTCAAGACCCTACATTATATCATTTTATTATAAATTTCAATTTGTAATCTCAATTGATGTTATTAAAGAACTTCCAATAACTAAAGACCCTATATTATATCATTTTATCATAAATTTCAATTTGTAAATTAAATACTCTTGCATCATCGTGTGACATGAAAATTATATCATTTTATCATAAATTTCAATTTGTAAATTAAATACTCTTGCATCACCATGTGATGTGAAAATTATAAATACTCTTGCATCACCATATGATGTGAAAATTATAAATACTCTTATATCACTATAGAATGATTTTTTTTCTCAATGTTAAAATCGTTTTTTCTTTCTCTTATTTAACCAACATAATTATATTAATAATATTGTTATGCTAGTTAATAACCGACTTTCAAGCAATAAAACTATTATTATATTGAAATATAAATATAATTATATTAATAATATTCTTATGCTAGTTAATAACCGAGTTTCAAGCAATAAAACTATTATTATATTGAAATTTAAATACAAATATAATGATAAATTAATTATATAAAAATATTGAAAGAAAAATATATAGATAATAATTATCAAATAATTATTATTATCTTTTAATAATAAGATTGATTAATATTATTATTTTAAATTTTTTATATTATTCATCATATTAAATTTAAAAATATTTTTTTTTAATTATAGCATTTATTATTTATATAATAATATTGAAATAAAAATATCTAAACAACAATAAAATAATTATTTCAATTCTCGTTAGGTCACCTGATTAAGGTGTGGGTTTCGTTTGCAAAGTTACCTGAGTTCAATTCCCCTTAGGGGTGACTTAGTTGGGAGACAACACCCAAAATCCAGCTAAGTTGAGGCCAATGCAGTCTAGGTCGAGTGTAATCCCAGAGTAATTTTGACCCATTAGATGCCCCTGGGTCATCGTTTCTCAAAACATAAGCCACTCCTACAAGTTAGAGAAATTTAAGCAAACAAAAAATAATAGAATTATAATTATTTTAATATGATTAATAATATAATTTTTTCATAATTAATATTAATGATTAACCTCATTAAAGAATAATAATATGTATTATTATAATATTAAGTTATGTTGGTTAGAATGTATAGATGTTTCTGAAGATGAAAATCACTTCCTCTTAGAGCGCCCTGTGTACACCCACATTAGATCTTAGTTCCATAATCTTTATTGCAATACTGACCTTCCTAGCCTTTTAACATGCCAAAATTATAGTGAGATTGGGATGCTTCTCTCCAAGGTCTTTGAGCATAGGAATGCAATTTTAAAACAAACTAAATAATTTGTTTCTTTAGGTTCGATAGACCAAAGTTTGGTCTCAGTGGACATTAACCATCAACATCATCAATAAGGTTGGATGTAAGATTGTAATTTTCTTTGATTTCTTGAAATAGCAATAATTTTTATTTTCTTTTCAAAAATATGTATTGTTATAATATCATTAATAATATATAAAGTAATTTGTTTGATAAGAAATTAATGAAAAAAATTAATATTATTTAATAGATAATGTTTAATAATTAATATAGTGATTCTAATATGATTAATAATATAAAAAAGTTATAATAACTTAACAACAACAATTAATGCAACCATATGTTTCATCTAGCTCTACAACCTAAGAATTATCTGCAGCTAGGGTTAAACCCACATACCTGAACTTTCTTGTGCTTTGGTGAATTTTTCCTCCATGGCGTTGGGAGGGGGCTTTGTCCCTCCCCTAGATGTTGATACCTTCAAGAGGAAGATTGCTACAAAAGGAAAGTACCCATCAGGAGTTAACCAATCCAAGTTCATTAAAAGGATTGAAGGTATCCCAAAAGTGGCCCTACCTCCAACAAGACCAAGAAGAGTAGCGCTAGAGATGGAAAAAAGATCCCTAGTTGGGAAATTCACAAGATTATGGCCCTCATAGAACTCAATCGATCTCTGGATCTAGAAGAACTGGTTACCTCTCCTCTCTACCTGAATTGCTTTGTACTCAGTAGGTAAGGGTTTCTTCATCTTTCAATTTGAATGTAAACAACTGAAGATTTATTTTTTTGAAATGGACCTTACTTTATGGACCCATGGGGTCTATACCAAAACAAATGGACCTTGTATTTTGATCCATCCCTATACATACCCTTAACAATATCGGTTTGGGTCAAATTGTCACACCTCTCCATCCATGGTTGGAATGATGAATCAATGCGTGCAGTGGGTAATTCCCCTAGCAAGTATATTGATAGAGATGACCCTAAAGACCAATACTCTCGCGCCTATATATGTGTCAAAGTATTTTAGGAAGAAGGACTTCCCAAAGAAATCAAGCTAATTGTATATGCATGGACGCACATCCAACAACTTGACTATGAACAACCCCTTTTTAAATGTCATATCTACCATGAATATGGGAAATTTTCCAATGCAATAAATTCCCCCTACCCCAAAGGAACCTTTGTCAGATCAGGTGGACAAATGGAAACAACCTAAAAAGGGAACAACATCTCGACCCAAAAGGGAAACCTAGAGTGGTAGGTGGAAGCCCTAAAAAGGTGACGGAACAACACAAAGGAGGACCGATGCAAAAGGAAATCCCTATAAGTAAACCCTTTGAAACACTAGTCTAGATAGTAGACAACCAACATGAAGAATCTCAAGAAACCATGGTAAGCCAGGAAGACAAGAGACAACCAGAAAAAGATGCAAATCAAATAGATCATAACAATCAAAAGCTAGAAGAAAAAGAGGAGGGTGAAATCCAAGCTACCTAGGACATTCAAACCAGAGAAATGGTGTCTTTGTAATGCCCTGCTTGCTGGCAGAGAATTGAGTCTGTATTTTCTAAACTCTACACTGTAGTGGTTGAGCTCATTCTGAATTGTTAAAAAAAAAATTAACAAGGAAAATAACATTTGTTTATTTATGTATTTTACTTTGTTGTCTCTATGGTTTTTCTGTTTACTCCTAAAAAAATCTACGATTTTAACTTTTCAAATTATTAAAATTCATAACACAGAAAATTCTAACCAAATATAGGTCATTTATCCATTTACAATTTATCTACTTCGTTTATTTCATCTGCATATTTATTAAACAATTAATTACTAAAATAAAGAAGAATACATGAACTTATGAAGGTTGTAAATATTTCCCTTGCTCCCATAACCTTTCCCTTTGTCAGTCCAAGCATTGTTACCAAAACCAGATGATCCACTCTGTCGACCAGCACTGATCCTGCTGGCCCTAGGAAACCAACGAGTTTCCTATCCCCTGAGCCCATAATCCATTAATCTCGAGAGCAGCTTCCTCTATTCAAAATCCTTCGATCAATACTTAAATCAATAATATAGTTTCACCTTCTTCCTCTGAGTTTTCCCCCTCTTCCCATCAGCGAGTTAACCCCCTCCTTAATATTCCTTCTTTGTCCAAAAATCCATCATAAGTTCTATAATCCCCCCCCAAAAAAAACTCCCCCTTTTCACCACAAGACCTTCCCTAAATACCATTTTCCTCATCCCAGCTTCATCCTCACTCCACTGCCTTCACCCTCAAGTTTAATTTTGGGAAAAATAAATCATAAATACAACACACCAATCAAAGATAAAATAATGTTTAAATATGTTTGTCAAATTCATTGTTTTTCTACTTTATCAATGAATGATCATTCTTTGTCTTATTTAAAATGAGTTAGACAACATAGAATTAATTCCACCGCTTGATCCATAAATGTGTTCAGGATAACACAATAAATACAAGCTTGACTTTTGATATGGAGGTTTCTCGTGTCTTGATTATTAAATTCAAATCCAAATTTGAGAATGATGTTTGATGTACAAATAAAGTTTAATAACCATATTATATGGGATATAATAATATCAAATCAACAACCACTTTCACTTCTTTTAAAATAATAATAATATTCATTTTCACGATTCACATAAAACAACCCAAATAAATTTATTTATTTAAACAAAACCTTGGAGCTAAAATCATGAAGTTATGTTTATTCTATAACAGTTATAATAACAATAATATTACGTGTGTTAATAATAATAATTAGTATTATTATTATTGGTTTTAAAGGAAATAAAATACATACTACAAACATAAAATTAATCAATTTTTAAACATAACACTTTCAATGGTTTAAACAATATGATTAGCATGTTTAACATAACAATATTATTGGTGTACATTGAACAACAACTATGTTATTTACCATAACTACTCCATGACAATTACTTCTTGACAACAACTATTAATTACTAATGCATCACTTATGTGTAACTAATAACTAACCTAATTGACCTATCTATGTATATCAACATGATTTAAACAATCATCATTCAAACTTGATTAATTCACAACTGACTCTTGTCCCAAATAACATGATTACAATTATTTTAGCATGTTAAGTACTCATCACATCCATACTAGTGTACATATATCAGGTGTGCGTGCGGGGCCAACGTACACATAGATCATATACATACTATAAGAAGACATCATTTTCCCTATGCATATATACTAACTCACAAAATAGTAATCATTTTTCCAGAAAGAGCAATCGCACATGCAAGACCTGAAAATCAAACATATATAACCAAATCAACGTACTTCCAACATAATAATTTTAGCATCATCAATCGTTAATAAATAACCAATCAAGTTATAACATCATTTATAATTTAGGTTCACAATGGGTAATAAATCAATCATTTCCAAGGAGAAAGGTACTTACTACGATCGACTAGGTATCATAGACCCCCAACTCCCAAACAATACTAGCTGGCATATCCTCCAATCACAACCTACGTCTACATCCTCCCTAAACTTCCTCTGCTAGTATAGAAGTGGATGTCGACTTTGACGAATTGACCACATAAGAACCTGAGAGCGGTAGCATCGGCTGAATAGTGGACCTAGCCTCTCCTAGCAGAAATCCGACCACTGTCATCACAACAACTTGGGGAGCATGTCTCAACACAACCCTCCCACGACCTCGGGTATCATCGTAACATAGGGTGGGAAATACACCCAACCCTCTCAACATACTCGGTATATACCCTATAATTTCATACTCTGCTGCTCTCAAGATTATTGGAATGTGTCATCATATCATCAATTTGGTAAATAAGGCTCTTTGCAAATTAGGTACTACACAAGACTTCACATCACATACCCGACTATTACATAGCCCCTGTACCCTGTGGGTTAGCACTTTCCAAACATACATTCATAACAATATATTCATTCAATCACCAATCAGTTCATATTATCAATACCTTTTCCTTTCATCACATAAAGACATTAAATTGTTCACCTCATGGATTGGTACCCACGTACCTCATCATATATATCACATTTCATCAAGGACAATCATTTAAACATACACGGTCGTTATGAAAGAAGTGAATCTCATGATAACTACAACATAGTAATTGCATAAACATAATCATAACATTATAATCATAGTATCAGAATGAGCATAGTAACATCATAAACATAGTAGCAACCTATAATTAGATATAACATGTGATAGTTTACTTAGTCTAGCTGAGTACAACTAATAATAAGCAAATAAAGTGCAATTTGTCTAACTGATAAAAATTTATTATCAAAATATGGGGCATTACATACACCCACCCTTTAGGAAACTTCGTCCCGAAGTTATAGTTATTCATGATTATAATATTATTAGTTTTATTTTTATTTTTTAAAGCATTGTCATGCTTCTTATGTCATTTTTTTCATCATTGAATTTACTTATCATTACATAATATTCTTTTAAGAACTCCACTCATGAATCTTGTACTATACCCTTACGTTATATAGCTTAGATTTTGATGCATATCCACTTCCTTCTAGAATACCATTAGCTCATGTACAACATGGGTTTCATTTAACCATTTCCTCGTGAAACTTTTCATTTTGCGAAACTCACGCATAGTTGATTAACTCTATCCTTACTAGGTGAAGAACATGTCTTTACTCGCCGTACTAAAACAATTGTTATGTATTCCCATGAATAGACATCACGTGCACATACTCATTCCATCGGTATCATCTCTTTTTTATTATTATTATCTGCTTTACTTTCCACATCCCTTCATCATTAACTTATTGATATATCATGCGTTGTTATACTCTCCCTAACCGGGTGTTATAAGCCTTAAACCTATTCATGTTACGTCATCATTATGTCCCTTGATACCTATATGAATTGCACATTACAAGCTTGACAACAATGCCACTCTATTTTATTATTTAACTAGACACACCTTACTAACTGGTACAGAGATGGTTTCGTTATTGCGTCGAGAGGCGCTCTACAGCCCAGTATGGGGGAGATCTTGTAACGTTACGTAACGTTATTTTTATTAATAAAAAATAAATTTTCTAATTATAGGCCAAAATAAATGTCGGACACAAAAACAATCTAGTATGGGGGAGATGTTGTAATCTTCCTACCTAACAAAACAATAAAAATGTAAAAATTTAATTATCCGTAAAAAAATATGTGGGTCGGGAAAAAAACACAATATGGGGAAGATGTTGTAATGTTCCTACCTAACAAAATAATAAAAAAAAACAAATTGAATTATCCGCAAAAAAATGTTGGCCTTGCACATGGTTTTAAGGCCTTCTAAACAACCCATGGCTTTATTGTACATGGTTTAGGAGGGCCTTGCACATGGTTTTAAAACCATGGCCTCCTAAACAACCCATGGTTTTATTGTACATGGTTTAGGAGGGCCTTGCACATGGTTTTAAAACCATGGCCTCCTAAACAACCCATGGTTTTATTGTACATGGTTTAGGAGGGCCTTGCAAATGGTTTTAAAACAATGTGCAAGGCCTCCTAAACAACTCATGGTTGTAGGAGGGCCTTGCATATGGTCTTCAAACCATGTAAGGGGAAATGTTGTAATGTCCATTCCAAACAAAATAAAAAATAATAATAAATAGTATATGTCGACCATAAATAATATTAAATATTAATAATAAAAATATTATATGTGGACCTTAAATAAAAAGATGTGTCTTTTGGTTTGAATCAAATCAATGGATACCTAAAAAGAGGTTTGCACCTCGAGAGATTTGATCTCTCTCGGTGTTTGATAGAGCCTAGGATTTGGATCTATGCTGGTGTACATTCATTACAACTCTCGCCTCTAATATTACTTCGATAATTTCATACAAAAATTAGTACTCTATATTTCGCGGTAACTTTAATAATGGGCCGTACTCTCTATATTATAGCGTTTACTTTATAACTTATATGCCTTCCCTATCATTTTTCTATAGCAAGATTGAAATTCCATTTATCCATTCGTCTCTTTATACACTAATTCTTATGACTAGGATTAGGTAACACTCTTCTTGTCACTACCACTCTTATGTTAATCACTATCATTTAAAACATATTGTTCCTAACCTGCTTTAATTTATGTCATCTCCACTTTTTACATATTTACCTATTAATATCGTAATCGCTATAAAACCTCTTAGTCCCCACTAATTTACATGCCTAACTACCATATAGTGCCATCACTATAAAACCTCTTAGTCCCCACTAATTTACATGCCTAACTACCATATAGTGCCATTCCCTTTTACGCTCTTCAAGATGTACCTTTAGTACTTCTACCATTTTCATTAGTTCGCATGTCATCTCTCACACATAATAGAACTTATGGCATGACTCTCATCATTTTGAATCTGTGATTTAGGGACATAACATAGCCTTGTCCTCCATCATCATATAAAACCTAAAACCATACATAAGTAACCACTTTAGTGATATGATGCGAGCATGTTCAAACAAGCGCCTAACGCTAGTTGTTTCGGACTTGATGCTACACCTTCATCATGTCATGGATTCTCCCCGCTCGCAGTCAAGTACAAAGGTAACCCATGTGAACATTGATATATATTTGGCCTCAACTTCTCTCTATGTTCTAACCATCAACTTCTCTCTATGTTCTAACCATGATGATGATGGTTCTTGCTTAAGTCATGCTAAGTTAAGTAATTAACACACTCTCAATTCTATGTATATAAAAAAGTATTCAAAGTTCATGCCACTCTGGTTATAAGTGTTAGCTTTCCACTCGACCATTTGCACCCATCGGGACGACCAACAATGTGTGATGTGAAATCTCACGCAAGCCAGGTAGTCCGATCGATGCAAATGGTCAGGTGGAAAGGTAACTCCCTAGTTATATAACGAAATTGAAAATGAAAAACCATCGCCAGCTACCCTTACAAGATAGCTGGAGGGGGATTGGGTCGAGTGATGCAACCATAAACCACGAATTCAATGCCCATTTTGTGATGGAATTAGATATTCACGCATCACCATCCTTCCTTAAATCCGTTTCATTTGTAAACTGTAACTGTTTCTGTTTCTGTGTTTTTGTTTTATGATTTCACACCTTTTTATGTCTTTTTTTACGTAGTTAAGGTTTTGAAACGTTTATATTATATTGCGGTTGAAGATGGCAAAAATGTTATGTACTCATTTGATATTATTCTTTGATACGATTTGATGTGATTACTTTCCTTTCTAATCATATTTTTCGTCTCTGAAATGTTGTATTTTTAATCTTTACTTGCCAGGCGAATAATGACAGTTTGTAATTAATAATCAATCCAGCCCAAATATAATGCGTTTTGCACGCATTGGATTTGCTCTTGTTTCCTCTCCATAAAATCCACAAATCTTAGTGAGGTTTATGTTGATAGGATGGCCTTGCCAGCTTTTATTACTGCGTGTGGTTGTTCCTGTTTTAATTGGCGGATAAAACTGTTGGAAATATTAATTACTCGCAGAAGCCGTAACTGACCCCAGCCTACTCTTCCAGAGTCTGTATCAGCTCAGATCGTGTCGGTCAGTCAAAACAATAGTGAAGAGTCCATGATTCTGCAATCTAAACCAGTGGAATTAATTTCTGAAGCTAAGTTTGTAGGTAGATAGTTATTACAGCTATTAATGGCAAGTCTGTAGATTCACGTAGAAGCAATTTTTCAGGTTTCCTATAAATAGTAGAAGAAGATTGTAAATCAAGTTAGACAACAGAACTCTAGGTGAGAAAAGAGAGAAAGAGAGAACTCTGAGCAGAGTGTAGTGAAGTTGAAGCTCAAGCTTCTGTGTGTGTTATTCTGTCAAAGAGTCAAAGGTCTCTAAGAGTCGGTGAGCCAACAAGTTTGGATCGAAAAGTTTGTATTACCTTTTGTTATTTCCGGACAAGTTATATATATGAAATAGTTTATGGTTGAATGCATGTTTATTTGGCCACACATTCTTTCCAGAGTTATTTGTGTAAATGTTGCTTACAATTACGGTTGAGTGAAAGAACAAGAATCCATAAATTTCTTACCCAATGAAAGTTCCAGGTTCTACAGCCGAGTGGTTGACACAAAAACATTTGCAAATTCTTAAGTCTTTTAGACTAAGAAACATACTTTGTAAATTCTGACTAAAACCAAACCAGAACAAATGAGTCCAAGTAAATCGTTGAGTGAAATCGACAAGTTCTACCACTTAGACAGAACTAAATCAGACAGAACTAAATCGACTACTTGCACCAACGTTCATGAACATATCACAAGATTTTTTGTTGTTGTCTATATTGTCACTATTTTCCAGAAAATAGTATCCAAGCCAAGCAGTTGAATAGTGCAGTTTATTAACCCAACCGAGTAACTACTTAAATAATCCAGTTATCCAAGTCTACTATCGATCCCAGTCCTGTCTCCAGCCCAACAACGAAGTAGCTTAGTAGTGTAGCAACTTGTATAACTAGTGGTTCATCCGGTGCATTAACTAGTGGCTCAATTTCTCAGTTTTGCAAAATAGAAGCTATATGCAGATTTTATTTTGAATGAAATTATATGTATATATATAGTTCCTAAAGTAAGTTCCATAATATTTATACTTTTAGTAATGTTTATATAACTTGGGACAACTAATTCAATGGTGGCAATCTTTTTACTGCAAAACAATCGCAGCATAGTCAAGATTTAGAATTGGACATCAACATTTGGAAAAAGTACTATAGTACAAGTTGGTAGGTGCCCCAATGGTGAAAGTGAAGGTTACAGTGAATTTATATGCATCGTAGGGATGGCTGGATTTGAGGAGCCGCTAAACCAGATGAGGATTCAGGTAAGTTGGGTGAGGGGGTGATTTTAGCTTGTTTATTCTGGGCACATTCAATTGAAAGCCTGTATCAGTTTAGTATATAGCATGATTTATTTTAGCTATATTTTGAATCTTTGTTTATTTAGATCAACATTGAAATATTCTATTATAATGAAAGGATTTTTTTTTCATTTTTACATCTATAAGTATGTGTATCTTAGAATTCAGCTATTTTATTTTTATTTTTAAATAGATTTTATTATGTGTATCTTAGAATTCAGCTATTTTATTTTTATTTTTAAATAGATTGTCTAAATTATTGTTTCTTTTTGTTTTTTGTTGTTATTATTATTATTTTGTATTCATCAAATCATATTTTATATACTTTATTAAGTTCATTAGTGCTTTTACAAATAATAAATTATAAAACAAAAAATATATTTTCAATATGTGTTAAATTTGAAATACAACGCTCCACATATATATGTGTGTAATTTCTGACTTATCTATATTTTTCTAATGGTGTTAATGGTGTTTAGTTTTATGCTCATGTAGATAATTTAAAGAAAACATAGTGAAAGTGCAGGGTAGTTTAGATGAGTGTAGGCCCTAAATTTCTAAGTGTTGGAGCCATAGCTCTGATACCATCTATAATGCCCTTGCTTGCTTGCAGAGCATTGAGTCTGTATTTTCTAAACTCTACACTGTAGTGGTTGAGCTTATTCTAAGTTGTTTCAAAAAAAATTACCAAAGAAAATAACATTTGTTTATTTATGTATTTTACTTTGTTGTCTCTATGGTTTTTATGTTTACTCCTAAAAAAATTCTAGGAGTTTAACTTTTCAAATTATCAAAATTCAAAACACAAAAAATTGTAACAGAATATAGGTCATTTATCAATTTACATTTTTTATCTACTTCGTTTATTTTTTTAGCATATTTAGTAAACAATTAAGTACTGAAACCAAGAAGAATACCTGGACTTATGAAGGTTGTAAATAGTTCCCTTGCTCCCATAGCCTTTCCCTTTGTCGATCCAAGCCTTGTTACCAAAACTAGATGATTTACCCTGTCGACCAGCGCGGATCCTGTTGGCCCTAGGAAACCAACGGATTTCCTAGCCCCTGAGCTCATAATTCGATAACCTCGAGAGCAGCTTCCTCTATTCAAAATACTTCGATCAATACTTAACTCAATAATATAGTTTCACCTTCTTCCTCTAGTCTTTCTTCCTCTTCCCATCATCGAGTTAACCCCCTCCTCGATATTCCTTCTTTGTCCAAAATTCCATTTTAAGTTCTATCCTCTCCCCCCAAAAAAACTCCCCCTTTTCCCCATGAGACCTTCTCTAAATACCATTTTCCTTCTCCCAGCTTCATCCTCACTCCACCGCCTTCACCCTCATGTTTTATTATTTTCCTCCTCACAGCTTCTCCCTCACTCCACCGCCTTCACCCTCAAGTTTTATTTTGGGAAAAATAAATCATAAATACAATACACCAATCAAAGATAACATAATTTTTAAATATATTTGTCAGATTCACTGTTTTTCTGGAGGAGTAAAATAATTAATATGAATTAAGCTTGTCAGATTTGAATTTTTTCCTATCGTCAAGTTTATTGATGAATAATCATTCCTTGTCTTCTTTAACCTGAGTTAGACAACATAGAATTTATTCCACCGCTTGATCCATAAATGTGGTCATGATAACACAATAAATACAAGTTTGACTTTTGATATGGAGGTTTCTCATGTCTTAATTATTAAATCCGAATTTGAAGGTTTTTGATGTCTTAATTATTAAATCCAAATCCAAGTTTGACAATGATGTTTGATGTACAAATAAAGTTTAATAACCATATTATATGGGATATAATAATATCAAATCAACAACCACTTTCAATTATTTTGAAATAATAATAATAATAATTTTTATGTTTCACATAAAACAATCCAAATAAATTTATTTCTTTAAACAAAACCTTGGAGCTAAAATCATAAATTATTTAAACAAAACCTTGGAGATAAAATCATGAACTTATGTTTATTCAATAATAGTTATAATAACAATAAGAATACGTGTGTTAATAATAATAATAATAATAATAATTAGTATTATTATTATAGGTTTTAAAGGAAATAAAATACATACTACAAACATAAAATTAATCAATTTTTAAATAGAACACTTTCAATGGTTTAAACATTATGATTAGCATGTTTAACATAAAATTAATCAATTTTTAAACAGAACAGTTTCAATGCTTTAAAAAACATGATTAGCATGTTTAACATAACAATATTATTGTTGTACACTAAATAAAAACTATGTTATTTACCATAACTACCCCATGACAATTACTTCTTGACAACAACTATTAATTACTGATGCATCAATTATGTGTAATTAATAACTAAACTAATTGCCATATCTATGCATTTCAACATGATTTAAACAATCATCATGCAAATTTTATTAATTCACAACTTACTCTTGTCCTAAATAACATGATTACAATTATTTTAGCATATCAAGGAATCATCACATCCATACTAGTGTACAAATACTCGGTATGCATGCGGGGCCAGCGTATGCATAGATCATATACATACTATAAGAAGACATCATTTTCCCTATGCATATATACTAACTAACAAAATAGTAATCCTTTTTCCAAAAAGAACAATTGCAGATGCAAGACCCGAAAAATAAAACATATATAACCAAATCAACGTACTTCCAACATAATCATTTTAGCATCATCAATCGTTAATAATTAACCAATCAAGTTATAACATCATTTATACTTTAGATTCACAAGGGATAATAAATCAATCACTCCCAAGGAGAAAGGTACTTACTACCATCGACTAGATATCATAAACCCCCAATCCCCAAACAATATTAGCTAACATATCCTCCCATCATAACCTAAAAAACCTCCTCATCATATCCTCCTCCCTATCCTTCCTCTGCTAGAATAGACGTGGATGTCAGCTTTACCGACTTGACCACATAAGAACCTGAGAGCAGTAGCGTTGGCTGAACAACGGACCTACCCTCTCCTAGCAAGCATCCAACCATCGTCATCAAAACAACTTGGGGAGAGTGTCTCAACATGACCCTCCCACGACCTTGGGTATCATCGTAGCATAGGGTGGGAAATACATCCAACCCTCTCAACATATTGGATCTATATCCTATCTTTTTATACTCTACCACTCTTAATATTATTGGAATATGTCATCATATCATCAATTTGGTAAATAAGGATCTTTGCAAATTAGGTACTACACAAGACTTTGCATCACGTACCTGACTATTACATAGCCATTGTACCATGCAGGTTAGCACTTTGCAAACATACATTCATAACAATATATTCATTCAATCACCAATCGGTTCATATTATCAACACCTTTTCCTTTCATCACATAAAGTCATTAAATTGTTCACCTCATGGATTGGTACCCATGTACCACATCATATACATCACATTTCATCAAGGACAATCATTTAAACATACACGGTCGTTATGAAATAAAGGAACCTCATGATAACTACAACATAGTAATTGTATAAATATAATCATAACATTATAATCATAGTATCAGAATGAGCATAGTAACATCATAAACATAGTAGCAACCTATAATTAGATTTAACATGTTGAAACATAGTTTACTCAGTCCAACTGAGTATAACTGATAATAAGAAAATAAAGTGCAATTTGTCTAACTGATAAAAATTTCTAGTCAAAATATGGGGCATTACAGTATTCCTAAGACACCAAAGAAGAGGAGGAAATCGACCAAGAAAAAAACCCTAGAAAAGGAATAAATCCAAACAAGGATATAAGAGACGAAGAGGTAGTGAGAGAGGAAACCCTAGGTCACCAAATAACCATAGAAAAAGCATTGGGAAGAGTAGGAAAAGGGAAAGGAGGTAGAAAACTGAAACCCGTAGAAGGAAGCACCGAGGGTTGGAAAATCCAACTCTAACAAAGAAATTAATATCATCTCCTGAAATTGTAGGGGGTTAGGGAGTTAGATAAATCAAGAATCTCATATAGATATAATAAACATGTATAATGTGAACATCTTCATAATCCAAGAGATGAAGCCCGAGGACAAGGAAGGCCTCGAGAAAGGGAAAAAATATTGGAGACATGTCAATGGAACAAATGTTGGTTCAAAATGTGTATCAGGAGGGATCATGATGCTATGGAAAGACCCCAAAATACTCCTCAATTGTCGATCTAATTGACACTGGATACTAATATAATGCTCAATCAAGAGTTAGTTATTCAGGTAAATATTTTAAACATTTATGTCCCTTTTTCCTACTCTTAAAAGCACGAATGTTGGATATCTGTAATCAATTAATAGAAAACACCCCTAGTCAAAACGTCATCATTGTTGGAGACCTAAATGTCACTCTCCATTCCTCTGAGAAAAGTGGTGTATTTATTGTCCAGGATCCCTTCAGGGAATAGATAGAAATCATGCAGGCATGGGATCTCATGGATGTGAAAATATACTTGGTCAAACAAAAGAATAGGCCTAGGGTATGTAGCTTCCCACCTAGACAAATTCCTAATCCAAAGATCCCTTCTAGTATTGGACTTCAAAATCACCTTCAAGATTAGGCACAACCACACCTCGGATTATGCTCATATCTCTTTTATTTTCGAAAGGAAAAACCTTGGGTCGATTTGTAATATTCCAAACTAATATTTTTCTTTTTTCTATGTGTATTGTAGATGGCTAGTAGGCTTATGCCTCAATAAAATAGGAAAGCAAACCCTGATCTTTGCATGCATGCAAATCTATGCCCTGGATAATACTGAAATGCTAGAATATAGGATAAATTAATGCATGTACATACCATTATGTAGATTTGCTGATGATGAAGAGGATGGTCCCCACATGCAAGGATTCTGACGGTGAAATAGGGAGATAAGCCAAATCGTCCTCCCCGGGTGAATGTGCCCTCCTCCAAAGTTGTAGATGCTCCTCAATAATAAATAAGCCACTGCTGAAGACCCAAATGATGTGAAATAGGGTTATAGTACCCCTCTGGTAGTGATGGAAGCAACATGCAGAAGAAACGGTGGCTCAATATCCCAAAACGTGAGTGTCCTCCTCAACGCAATTCACCCATGCAAAAAAACACCTTCCAGAAAGGGATCATTGCTGATAACTTGCTCAATACTCAAGCTGAGAGTCCCTTCTTCCAGGGGAAGGGTAATGAGGGTGTTCTAAGATGAATAGAAGCAGCATGCAGAAGTTCTGCCCTCTGTAGAGAAGAAAATGAATAGATATGTCTCTGACCATGGTACCACGGTATGATGGTAGAACCCTCCAACTGGATGAATAATTAATCTCACGAAGTAACTATTGAATATAACCTGATGATGAAGTAGTGCCGAATCTTGATGATCCAACCTGATAATGAACTAAGGCAGATATATTTTGTTGTCTAAATACACTAGTTATATGAGCATGCACTCAACCCCAACTTGTCGCGTCAAGCTGTCCAATTCAAATCCTCAAATCAATAATCATATAAGTGTCTTTCTCCATTCACTTTACCTTTTTTTTATAACTTCCAACTGCGAATAACCTAACTGTTGACCTAATTAGGTCACTTTAACTTCTAATTTGCAGTTGACTTGCATGCAGGTGCATGGAAAATCAATCGGTTGTATGCATCATGAAATAATGCTCAGATGTCAAGCATGCAAGTGACCTTTGGCTCTGGTGGCGCCTACCCAATGATTATATAATATTGATGCCCTAGATCTTCTTATATGGAATCAGTCCACAGTTGATTTCATGACTGTCAGTGCCCGCTTGAACCTATGGGAATCATATAGGTTAGCGGGTCGATCCTCAATGCCTAAGTAAAAGAGGACATTACAATCCTCCCCACTCGAATTTGCTTGTCCTCAAGCAACTGTAAAGTTGGGTGTTGTAATACCTTTTCTCCCTCCCAAGTGGCCTCCTCTATAGGCATATCTTTCCACTGAACCAATTAGTCTCTAATGATTTTGTTCCTCGGTTTCTTCTCTCGCACCTCTAGGATGCGCTCAGGAATCAGAATCAATTTCCCCTCATCATCAAGGGGGCGCAGCTCAGAAGATGTAACAATCTTGTGACTTCCTTCTTGAGGTTGGAGACATGAAATATGTTGTGAATCTTGCTCTATGCGGGTACTTATAGCTCATATGCTACCTTTCCAACCTTTCAAATGATCTTGTATGGACCATAGAAGTGAGGTTTGAGTTTTTTCGCTCCTTTCTTTTTAAGAGATGACTGTAGTAAGGTTGGAGGCGTAAATAAACGAAGTCTCCTAAGTCAAAAATGTGCTCAACCCTATGCCTGTCCACATATATCTTCCATTGATTATGAGCAGCTTGTATGTTCTCCATGAGTATCTTGAGGATATCTCGACCCTCCTAAATCCACTCTTTTTCCTTGGGGGGCCTGCTATTGCCGAATATCCGGTCTATGAAAGTGGAAGCATCATACCCATACAGAGCTCGGAAAGTGGTCATCCCAATGGTCATATGGTGGGTGGTGTTGTAAAAATGTTCACCCAAGTGTATCCATTTGATCCGTGTCCTCTGCTGACCTGCTACATAATTTCTCAAGTATCCCTCAATCCACTTGTTGACAATCTCTGTCTTCCCATCACTCTGTGGATGATAACTTTTGCTCATGGCTAACTCAGTCCCCACTAACCGGAAAATATCTTGCCAAAAGGCTCCTATGAATTTGTTGTCCCTATCACTGACAATGGTCTTGGGTAACCAGTGGAGTCTAAATACCTCTCTGAAAAATTGTTCTGCTACATGTGCTGTTGAATAATCTGAAGAAATGGAAAATAAGTGAGCAAAATTGGTCAATCTGTCCTCCACTATGTACAAGCAGTATCTCCCCTAAACCTTGGGTAGCCTAGTAATGAAGTCCATAGAGATGCTCTCTCACTTATGCTCGGGGATAGGTAAGGGATGTAGTAAAACAGCCAGGTGGGTGTGCTCTATTTTGTTCTATTGGCATAAGCTGCACTCTCTCACATTTTGCATCACATCATTCTTGAGGCCCTTCCATGAGAATCTTTCTCTAATCTATCTGTAGGTCTTGAGAAACCCCTGATGCCTTGCTAATGGTGAATCATGCGATGCTTGAAAAATATTCTTCTTGATGGAATACTCTGGAACCAAGAAGATTATGTTCTTGTAGTATATGATGTCATCAATTACCCGATACCTATCATCCTGAATCTGTCCATCCAATAGCTCACAAGCAAACTTATATTTGGAGTTCTCAACCAAAAGATGAGATCTCCAATCTGATGAGATGCTCATAAGGGATAAAGTAGTTGGTTGTATAGAAAGTGCATCGGCCACTACATTGTTCTTTCCCTTTACGTAGTCAATCTCGAAGTCATAGGCCTGAATTTTTCTTACCCATTTCTGATGTCTCTCATTTAGCTCTTTCTGCTCTAGGAAGTATTTCAAGCTATTATGATCTGTATTAACCTTGAATCTGTCACCCACCAAGTACTACCTGAGCTTGGTTAGCGCATGGAGAATGGCTAACATCTCTTTGTCATATATCGAATAGTGGATCTCATATTATTTGAGCTTCCTTCTCTCAAATGCAATGGGGTGGTCGTTCTGCATCAAAACTACCCCAATTCCCTCTCCTGAAGCATCACATTCTAACACGAAAGGTTGAGAAAAGTATGGTAAAGCTAATACTGGGCATGAACTCATTACCTTTTTCATTTTCTCGAATGTTTGTCATGTTGTTTTCGACCAACTGAATGCCCCCTTCTTGGTAAGATCTATGAGGGGTACGATCATCTGTGAGAATCCACTGACATACCTCCTATAGTAGGTGCAAACGCCCAAAAATCCCTTCAGTTCTGTCACATTTTTAGGTGTAGGTCAATCCAATATTGCCTAAATCTTCTCTAGGTGCACCTGGACCTCGTTGGCCCCTATCACATGCCCTAAGTATAACATATCCTACATTCTGAACTCACACTTGGACATTTTGGAATATAGTGACTACTCCTATAGAATGCCAAGTACTCCATCTAGATGTCTCAAATGTTCTTCCCAAGTTCTATTGTATATCAATATGTCCTCGAAGAATACCAAAAGATACTTACGTAATTGAGCTTTGAAGATATTGTTCATCCACGACTTGAAAGTAGTTGGTGCATTAGTGATCCCAAATGGCATCACTAGAAACTTATAATGCCCATAGTGCCAATGGAAGGTGGTCTTTGGAACATCCTATTCCCTGACCTGAAACTAATGGTAACCTAAGCAGAGGTCAATCTTGGAAAAGTACTTTTCCCCCTATATTTCATCCATAAACCCATCAACACTGGGGATGGGATTCCTGTTCTTTATGTTCTTTTTGTTGAGTGCCCTGTAATCAATGCACATGTGTAGGGTTCCATCCTTTTTCTTTACTAGCACTATTGAAGATGCAAAGGGACTGGAGCTGGGTTTGATGTACCCTAGCTTGAGTAGTTCCTTGATTGTACTCTCTATCTCATCTTTGTACCTCTTGGTATGTCTGTAAGGAGTGGCGATAACTGCTTGAGTCCCCTCCTCTAACTCAATAATGTGCTCAAATCCCCTATCTAGAGGTCTACTTGTTGGAAGGTCTCCAAATACTGCCTTGTGCTTCTGCAATAAGACCTCTATATATGTTGGATGTTGTGTGGCTGCATCTGGTGGTTTCATGAAGGTAACTAAACACTTTGCAGCCCACTCAATATCTCCTTGTCGCAGTACTGCCTCCATCTTGTGTGATGTCACTATTGTGGGAGGGTAGGTATTCATCCCTCTCAATACTACCTTCTATCCCTCTGCTCCTGTGAACTCCATCTCCATGGTCTGGTAGTTCGTGGAATACTTCCCTATGGAATACAACTACTAAAATCCTAGTACCACATTCATGTCAGGTACATCTACCACATAGAATGTCTCTATCACTGTATAATTCCCTGTTGTTACTTTTAATTTAGGAATCCTCTGACTACACTCCATGGTGTGACCCGCTGAAGCTATTGAAAACCCATCAAAACTCTCAGTCTGAATGCCTCTCTTTTTAACCCATGCAGCATCAATAAAGTTGTGGGATGCCCCACCATCTATCAGCACTCCCACTCTGTGGCCCTATACGGTACCTCTGATCCAGAGAGTGTGGAATCTAGGAACCACTGTCATGGTAGCAATGGTACCTCCTGAGGGTTGTCCCTAATCAACTGTCTCTGGTGTCTCTCCCTGCTCTAGATCCCGATAATAAGCATCCTCCCCACTGTCAGAATAGTCCTCTATATAGTAGGCCTTTCCCTTTCCTGAACATTTGTGACCTGGTACCCATGGTTCCTGGCAAGTGAAACATAAATTTTTTCTTCTAAGGTCCTGTCGAGTACCATTGTCCATCCATTCTTTCTTGGGCCATTCTTTCTGGAAGGGTTTCCTCTCTTTATCTTTAATAAGAAAATTGGTTCTGGGAGGAAATCTATTTTTGGGTACTGCATCATGTAAATCTCTAGTCCAACTGATGGCATCTGCTAGGGTGGTGGGCCTATAGGACTTGACCCATCCCCGTAAGGGTTCAGTGAGATCCTATGTAAACAACCTAATTAACCTTCTCTCTGATATATCTATCACCATGACTTCTATCCTTTAGAAATCTGAAATAAATGCATCTACACTACTAGTTTTCTTGAGTTGTTCCATCTCTCAAAAGTGTACCTCAGGGTCCTTCCGATCAAACCGCTCAATGAGCCTCTGTGTAGAATCTAGGTATGATGTGATGGTATTGCGACCCATTGTCACTAACCCGTGGTACCACCACTCATGTGCTTCTCCATCCAAATGCAAGGTAGCCAATTTAATGGCATATGTCTCAATCATGGGGTTGAGCTAGAAGTATGTATCCAACTTCTGCACCCAATTTCGAGCTGGGCCACCCAGGGTACCCTCAAAGGTAGGGATAGGCAGTTCCCTACAGTGCGTTGTAGTTCATAGTTCTGGGTGAATTCCCTATTGTAAGCTCTCGGTTTGTTCTTACTTTTAAAGTGGAAGAATTTAGTGAAGTTCATGGCTGAATGGAAGTCATCTCCTAAGGCTCTATACTCCCTCAGATAGGCACTCAGGGATTCTTCTAGTTCTGCTTGTGCTAGAGGCACTGCAGCTGGACTATCTAAGAATTGAGGAATGGTAGGTTGAGAAGGCTTGTTGTATATATGGGGATGGCTCTGCATGTTAGTATGTAAGTTCTCCCTACTACTGTTGGTGGATACCCTATCACTATTGGGAAACAAGGGACCATGTGGGGTGGGCCCATTTTTCTCTATCATTTGCCTAAAGGTACTCATCATTTCTTTTTGCCTAATAGTGAGTTATTTTATGGCTGACATGAAACTATTGAAAGTTGTTTTATCATCCTTGGACATTGTTTCTTTTCCCTTTCCAAACTGATACTCTATGTCCCCCAACTCTATGTCCTCTAACTCCTCTTCTCCTCTATTACTGTCTCTACCCCTCTGTCTCTGGAAAGTAATGTTGTATGGGTATTCTGAATTCATTTATAAATTTTGCATGCCCACAACTGGCAAGGAAAATAACTCTGATACCACTGTAATATCCCAAACTGATATTTTTCTTTTTTGTGTGTATTGTAGATGATTAGTAGGCTTATGCCTCAATAAAACAGGAAAGCAAACCCTAATCTTTGCATGCATGTAGTTGCATGTAGATCTATTCCCTGGATAATAATTAAATGCTAGAAAATACGATAAATTAATGCATGTACATTCCAGTATGTAGATTTGTTGATGATGAAGAGGATGGTCCCCACATGCAAGGATTCTGACGGAGAAATAGGGAGATAAGCCAAATCGTCCTCCCCAGGTGAATGCACCCTCCTCCAAAGCTGTAGATGCTCCTCAATAATAAATAAGCCACTGCTGAAGACCTTGATGATGTGCAATAGGGTTATAGTACCCCTCTAGCAGTGATGGAAGCAACATGCAAAAGAAACGATGGATCAATAGCCCAAAACGTGATTGTCCTCCTTAACCCAATTCGCCCATGCAGAAAAATGCCTTCCAGAAAGGGAGCATTGTTGATCACGTGCTCGATACTCAAGCTGAGAGGCCCTTCTTCCAGGGGAAGGGTAATGAGTGTGTTCTGAGATGAATAGAAGCAACATGCAAAAATTTTGCCCTCTGTAGAGAAGAAAACGAATAGATATGTATCTAACCACGGTACCGCAGTTTAATGGTGGAACCCTCCAACTGGATGAATAATCAATCTCACGAAGTATCTGCTGAATATAACTTGATGATGAAGTAGTGTTGAATCTAGATTATCCAACCTAATGATGAACTAGGGCAGATAGATTTCGCTGTCAAAATACACCAGTTAGCTGAGCATGTACTCAACCCCAACTTAGCTCTCCGAATTCGAATCCTCAAATCAATAATCATATAAGTGTCTTTCTCCATTCACTTTACCTTTTTTTATAGCTTCCAACTACGAATAACCTAAATTTTGACCTAATTAGGTCACTTTAACTTCTAATTTTCAGTTGACTTGCATGCAAGTGCATGGAGACTCAATCAGGTGCATGCATCATGAAATAATGCTCAGATGTCATGCATGCAGGTGGCCTTTGGCTCTGGTGGCCCCTGTCTACCCAATGGTGATATAATATTGATGCCCTAGATCTTCTTATATGGCATCAGTCCACAATTGATTTCTTGACTGTCAGTTCCCACTCGAACCTATGGGAATCATATAGGTTAGCGGGTTAGTCCTAAATGCCTAAGCAGAAGAGGACATTACACGATTCCCTCCAGGTTCAACCGAATCTAAATATCCAAGCCAAGATTTATGGAGATGGTGCAAGATGCATGGAATTAACCGGTTCTAGGATTACTGTCCTTTGTTTGGGAAGAGAAGTTATGGCGTACCAAAAAATCTCTTAAGCTCTAGGATAAAGTGAAGGTCCTTGCCCCCAACCAAGAAAGACTGTTGAAGCAAGAGGCTTTATTTCTTTTTCAAGATAATTTGGAAGATAAAAAAAAATAACATAAGAAGAACTGGACACAGAAGCTAGACTCCAAGAGGAGCTTAACAAAGAAAGCAAGGAAGAGGGGGAGTATTTACAACTCAAATCGAGAACCCTCTAGCTTTCTGGTGGAGACAAGAATACAACCTACTTCCATAAACAAATGCAAGTGAGAAAACACAAAAACAATGTTGTGGAAATAAAAAATGAAGAGGAAACTAGATCAGGGACTTTGAAAATATTAAAGAAACAACCTTCTTACACTACAAAACCTTGTATATAAAAGAAAGGGATTCACAAGGAAACGTTAAAAGCCTCCTCCCCTGCATCCTGAGGTTGGTCTCCATAGTATATAATGAATAACTAACAAAACACATCACAGAGAAGGAGATTACTCAATCCATGTTGGAAGCATAGCCAAACAAAGTCCTCAGTCCTGATGGTTTCTCTATTCACTTCTACAAAGCATGCTGGTCAATTATCAAGATAAATTTATGCAACATGATAAAATAATCACAATGCAAATCCCAAGATTGAGGGATGTATAAATTTCGTATTCCTTGTTGTCATCCAAAAGAGTCACCCCCCTCCTCCTTTGTGAGATTTTGTCCAATCTAACTTTGAAACACCTCTTACAAGACATTGAAAAAAATTATCGCTAATAGAATGAAGATAATCCCCCATATAATCATTTTGGAAAACCAAGGGAGATGTGTCGAGAAAAGGTTTCTCATAGAAAATGTCATGCTAGTGCAAGAGGTGATCCACTCAAGTATGATAAGCAAGGAAAAAGGCATGGTGATCAATATTGACATGGAAAATGCCTTTGATCAAGTAAACCACGAACTCCTCTGCAAAGTCATGGAAATATTATGTTTCGATCCTTTTTTCATTTCTTGGATTAAATAATTCATATGCTCCCCTTAGATAGCCCCACTCATTAATGGTAGACCAACTGACTTCTTCTAACTAAGTCATGGAATCCGTTAGGGATTCCCCTCTCCCCATTCTCATACATCATTGTGGCAGACATGCTAAGTAGAAATATGGAAGAAGAGAGATGACAGGGAAGCATCCCAGGAATCAACATGGCACCTGGAGTCAAGGAAATTAATCATTCATAGTTTTCAAATGATACCATCCTATTAGGGGGGGCTTCTGTAACTATAACAAGCAAATTTGAGGAAATCCTCGCCCAGTTTTGGTCAGCTTTAGGGGGCTTGATGAACAAGATGAAAAGTACAATATACACTTGGAATGTCCCTCGGAACATAGCCCAAGCCATTTGCATAAGGCTTAGAATTCCATCCCTGTCGAAATGGGACAAATTTAAGTATTTGGGTCTTCCTATCAACTATTCCACCTCGATGACAAAGGTATGGGACTCTTTTCTAGAAAAAATAAAAGTTAAACTTCAGCATTGGGGTACAATCTAGCTTAACCTTGCTAGTAAGCTTGTTTTAATAAAAGCAGTTCTTTCCACCCTATATATTTTCCAATCTGCATCCCTTCTAGCACCTAAAGTGGTGCTATCCTAGATAATCAAGATGATGCACAAATTTATTTGGAATGCGGGGGGGAACTACATCTAGTAAGTTGGAAAATTGTTCAATCACCAATCAAAGCAAGAGGTGTTCAAATCCAAGATCCCCTCTTGAAAAATTTGGCTCTGGAAGCTAAAATTATTTGGAAAATTATGGAACATGGAAAAGGTTGGGCAATAAAGGTTATAAGGAAGAAATATCTATGAGGACACAAGAATCTATGCCTAGATAAAAAACCGACAAATAAACCATGTACCCAATTTAGAAGTTTTGCATTAAGGAATCTTGGGATTTCTTCCATAAAAGTCTATACTAGGTACATGGTAATGGTAAGGGGATTCGTATATGGAATGATAAAATTCTTAAGAACCCCTCTTCGCAAACAAACGGATTTACAAACTCTAAAGGACTAGATGGATGACAGGTTTTACAAGAAGCTCAAAATCATAAGCATATGGGAAAGAAAAATAGGGAACTGGATGGATTGGTGCAATCTAGACCTTCCTCCTAATTTACAAGAAAAATATAGCAAGCTAAAGAACCTCTTGTCAGGAGAGACACCTCTGAATAATGGAAAATAATATCAACGGGGATGGTGTCCAAAGGGAATTTACTCTGTGTCTCAAGGTTATGAGTCTCTTGCCAGATCTGTTGACCCCTCATTGTATTCCCAAAAGTGGAAAATGATTTGGCACTCCCTCCCCTTGAAATTAAATTCTTTAATTGGGATTTAGCTCATGGGAAAATATTGACAGGTATAAATCTCAAAAGGTGAGAAATTCATCGACCAATAAGTGCCCATTCTGTAAAGAGGTTGAAGAAACAATAGGAAAATTGCTCATGAAATGTAGTTTCACAAAGGAAGTCTAGAATCTAGTACTGGGTAAACTCGAATCTCAGCAATGCATACCCATCTCAGTCAAAGGAATCTTCGCCTCATGCCACTCTTTATCCACAATGAAATTTAAAAGTAATCCATTCCTCTTCCAATATTGGTTATATCTTCCATAATTATCTTTTGGAATATTTGGATAACCAAAAACAATAATTTTTTTCAGGAAATCAACCTGATACCTACTTGCATGACTTCCCTAAATTATAAAAAAATTGCTAAAAGAGTGCCTTGCTCATTCTAACCTCTCAGTGGGTAATGATATTTCCAAAGAAGAGTCTAAATGGATTGAGGGGGTTAGCCCCTCTATTGCTTTCCAACTCCCTTATTTGCATCCAAAACCTTCTCCAAGTTGGATGATCAAAATGTCAAAAGAGGACTTTGTGTCCCAGTGATTATGGTACAACCAGTTCTATCTTCATTTCGATGTAGCATTCAAAAGAAATATTGGGGTAGAAGGTGTCGGGGGTATGGGGGTTCTCTTCAACCCCGAAGGATAACTAATGACAATATATGCCTGGGTATTGGATATAGAACTAACAACCAAGATGAAGCACTTGCGCTTCTTCAAGAATGCATGATACTCCACCCAAAAAAGATAACCACAACAAGAATCCTCGGGGAATCATTTGTGATCATAAAATATATGAATCTGGAAGACCTATAACTCTGTTAACTAATTGAGCGCATCTGAAAGATAGTTAGAGATCATAGTGGCACCCAATTTAAGCATATCCTCCAAAATGTGAATGAATATGCAAACACAACAAGCAACTCAGTTGTTGGCCTAAAAGAACAACAACTCCAGGTCGACTTGGAGAAACCCACATGGAAATCAATCCCATGATCACTAAAAGTGGCAAATCCATGCATGTGGTAGATTTGCGTCAGTAAATTTTATCCACACAAAGTATTAAAAGGTATTCATTTAAGTTCATGCGAAAGAAGATTTCCAAATCATCGCTCATTTTTCGCATGACTAAGGGGGTGGCTGAGTTCGGATATAACAGTTAGATTGTATGGTACAACAAATGCCCCACAAATTTAATAACCCCCCCCACTACAACACCCATCATCAAACATCAAGGTGATATGCTATTAATTTTGTATGGTGCTGTGAAATTCTAATTTGCCTGTCATCAAATTTGTAGAATGAAGAACTATCCACTGAACAGAGTACCAAACACCGAGGTTTTTGTGAATTCAAACCATGTCGAGACAGCATACTCGATGAAGCTGGGAAATATGCCTCTTCCAAGTTCCACGGGATTGAAAGGATAAAAGAGGTAGTCAATCATCAAGATAGAGCATTGAATAGACTCTCTCGTACTTGTGGATGAGACTTCTGATCATTGGAACAACATTTGGAGCAAGAAGAAGAATTGCGAGAACAAGAATATGGGCTCACAAGGCAATGGGAACAGGCCCTGCGGGACACAATTTAGCAGGAGGGGGAGAAATAGAAGCAGATGGAGAAAACGATGGAGAAATAGAAGCAGATGATGAGAAAAAATAGTATTGATAGCCTGGAACTACACTGACTAGTAGCAGAGATGGAGGAGTTGGTGGTGAGGATGTGGGCGATGAATGATGGTGATTAGAATGCGGAAGAATGTTCTCCGTTTCATGCTCTATATTGGGTTCCATTTCACAATATTGAATTCCCATAACCGTTTCAAAAAATATCACCTTTGAGCATCTAACACTGATTGGGCGTTGCCTAAAATTCCCTGAATTCCATTCAATCTCTGACCATTTTCAAAAGAAAAACACCACGAATCTTATACAAAGTTCAATACTGAATTCTCTACCATCTCAAATCCATATTGGGTATGGAGTTATGGACTACTTTACCTCCAACCATCTATCAAAATTCACGATCCAACAATTATTTTTGAATAGTTGTGGGCTTTGTGTGAGAAATGACAGTATTTTCAGTGCGATCCCACTACAACAATATGATACTTGCTCCAAGATTTTGTTGAATCACACACAATTCATAGCAATCGATAAATCATTGTATGTATTACATTCTTATATCTTCCCTCGAAGGAAAAGGTCCTCGTGTAAAATCTTGGGTGCATGGGTCTAGATGTCCAGAAGAAGGCAAAGAAGCACAAACAGGAATTGCTTCTATATCCATCATAAAAACAACAAATATTTTTTTAAGAAAGAGCAGTACAGTAGCGATTTGAACGTTGGACCTCGTGAAGAAATGGTTCAAATCAAGCCCAAACACAGAGGCGCACTAAACAATAATGAATTTCAACACCTGCACATTCCAACAATTTTTTTTTCTTAGCATTCAAATTCCTTGCAGATAAGAATCAAATCCGTGTGAGGATTCTATAAGCATACTCAACATTCAAATTCCTTGCATATATTCTGCACTGATTCAACAATCATACTCAACATTCAAATTCCTTGCATATATTCTGCACTGATTCAACAATCATACTCAACATTCAAATTCCTTGAAGATAATCTGCACTGATTCAAGAATCAAATTCCTCTAAGGCTTCGATAATCATACATAACACAGCTTAAATAAAATAGATTAATCCCTACTAGTTCTTCCTAGATCTGGGCATAATGTCATTGCTCTCGTGCATGTCCATGTCCACTTTGTACACATGATTGCTTCCAAGTTCCAACAAGCCTCGATGACGCCAAGGTCAGATGGATTGGGGTTGATTTCTCATCCAACACCTAAAGGCGGGTGTTAAGATTTTCTGTAACACATGTTAGTATCTTTCCCTGCTTGTCAATCGAACCCCTCACTCCCTCTGTTGTTTGTTTTAGTTCCAGAATCTGATCATGTTGGCCATTGGAGATGTTGGAGATGACCCTCTATAACCCATTGACTTCCTCCCTTAGTATGAACCTTCTGACACATATTTTCCAAATTGCATGACAAACATCGATTACAAGCTATGTTACCTTCCTTCTCTAGGTTTGTTGCAACATGAAGTTGCTATAGCTGCGATTGACCAAGCCTTCATTCCCTTTCTCCTTCCAACTAGCGAATATTTTGTCCTTTGGTGCCCACCAGTGTTGGAAGGTGTGTGCGTCCAAGGATGGTCTTGAGTACGACATTCTGGTGTCTCCATCCTCCAATCTTCAATTCCCCTACAACTTCCAACTATCACTCTATTTCATGAACTCCAAGCCCATCTCTCTTAGCAATATGCCCCTTGCATGAATGCGGTTGTATACCATCCTTTCACTATAGTTAAATGTCTGATAAAATGTGTGAGCATTGAAAGATTCAATCCTTTCCATCGCCTCCCTGTCCAAGTACCGTAATATTTCACCGCAAGCTAGATGTGTTCCCCTGGAAATTAATTGTGCCCATTCTTATGATGTCATGGCACATAATAGTGGGTTCGCCCCCCTACTTAGTTCAAGGTCTCCTTGGGTAAATTGGGACCCTTTGTTTTCTATGTAATCCACCCTTTCATTTACACCTTAGGATGTGGTTGTAGGTTATATTATCAAAAGATAAAGCAATAGACCTTCTCAAAGCTTTCCCTAGAGGTGAGAGATTCCCTACTAATCTTATGTGTAGGGATTGAATAATCATCATAGACTCTCTGAGCACTTTAGTACTGTGAATCCACATTCTTTTAGTAACCTCAATCCAAGATAAAAAGCAAGGGTGTCATCCATGTTTTTTGTTTCCTTCCCATGCCCCCAAGCATAACTTTGTTCTTCCTATCCATCAAGGTCATGTACAACACCCCAACCCCCATATGCCTGCCACCCCTAGGTCTCCTTTGGATGCTCCATCGAAAAATATGTTGGCCCTAGTGGAAATTTTGGGTACCCCTTTCGATGTATCGGTCATAGTGTGAACAGGGTTATGGTGAAGTGTTTTGACGAACATGACAACTCCAAAAATGTGGTCGAGAATCCATGAAATGAAACTTTATTTACGAAGTCTAACCAAAAGGTTGGTTAGGTGGTTAAAAATGTTTGTCCATTTGCATTATTAGGATTGGGTAGTGGGCACAAGGTAGAAGTCCACGAACGTCATATAAATATGTAATGGGATGGGAATTTTGGGGTTAGCTATTTTTGGGCAAAGTATATACAAGTTTTTTACTCTATGGCGAAGACTGCAATGTATTATTTGTGTGTATCTGTTGAAGTAGAGTCGCAGGGATGAAGATCGATCTATAGGCTGTGTGCGCAGATATTTTGTAATGAGTTGTTGAGGAGACGTATGTTGGTTGTGTGTGCAGACAAAAGCATTCTTGTCACGACTCTTTAATGATAATGAATGCTTTTGTGGTTTTCTCTCATCTTAGGTTTCCACATTAAAATATCTGGGGTCAATTGTGACTGATTTGTGTGTTTGTTTTGTCTTTGCTTACCAATGCATCATTTGATAATTATATGCGAATAATGAATAAATGATACCATTGTTGTTGAGTTATGGTTATATGTCATAGTTGGATGAAATGATATTTGTCGAAGTGAATCGCCTGTCGAAGTGGCCCATCTATCGAAGTTGTACTTGTCAAAGGTATATTTGTTGTAGTATGGCATTGTTCCCCTTCCTTGCTGCAGAAACATGGTTCCTATAGTCCCCATAGGTACTTTGGGTGAGGCTTCATCTGCTCAGCAGATGTTGTAGAGAGGAATAAAACCCTTTCGGGCTGGTTTCTTGGGTGTTTGTTGGTATATTATGGTGTGGACGTGGGTCTTGGTAATATTGTGCTAACAAATGGTTCCATGAGGAACCGACCAATTTAGATGAAAACCTACCAGATGCACAATTCTTTTTAGTAAAGATGGTTGATGAATACTATGAAGATATTGTAAATTTTCTGACTACAGGGAAGGAACCAGAAGGATACACTACAACACAAAAGAAGCAACTTGTTGTTAAATTTGTTGATTACTAGATGATAATTGGCTAGTTGTATAAATTGGGACTGGATGATATCTTGCATCAATGTGCTTAGCAACATGAGTACTGGCCAATGATATTAATTGAAGTTCATGATGGGGGTGGAAGGAGGTCACTATGATGGGAAAGCAACTGCATGAAAAATACTATGGGCTAGCTTGTGGTGGCCTACCTTGCATTAGGATGCACACAAGTATTATAAGAGTTGTGAAACATGTCAAAGGATGGGGAAACCATCGCGATGATATGCCATGACTTTGGTTCTACAAGTGATGTTGTAGGCCTTCAATAAGTGGACTATGTATTTTGTTGGTCCCATCAACCCACCAGGAAAAATGACTGGAGCTAGATACATCAACAATGTGGTAGACTACTTAACTAGATGGGTTGAGGTTGGTCTTGTAAAGAATTGTATTGTTGTGAAGTTATTATTTGAGAATGTAGTCACCAGGTTTGTATTCCCTTGAGTTCTAATAAACGATCAAGGTACTCATTTTTCCAATAAAAATATTGAATCACTTATAGAGGAATTTCAATTTTCAATTTTCAATAAGATTATGTATCATGTGTTAACCAAGATTTATAATGTGAACCGTGATGACTAGGGATGGAAAGTTCTTGAAAATTCTTGCAGGATTCCAGGAACAAGTCCAAAAATAAAGAGAGAAATCTTGGCATGACCTCCATATTACGAGGAAGCAATTCCAGCAAAGGGACCTTGTTTTCCTCTATGATAGCAATTTTTCAAACATTTTGGTAAGCTTCGAACACATTGGTTAGGTTCTTATGTTATCACTTATGTCACATAGGGTGTTGATGTATATGTAACTTCGGAATGTATTCTTCTATGTATCTTATGTATTGTAACCCGGTGTTTATTCCGGGATGTTTCTATTATATATTTGAGTCATGTGGTCATGCCCCGATGTTCCGATTGGGAGGATTAATAATGTAAACAAGTCATATCAAGTCATTAGGTAAGTCCCCACAGTTTAGGGGCACTTGAGTTATTATACACTAATTAAGGTGTAGGCTCGAGTAGTAATTATTAGGTCGAGCCTACGTGTGAAATGGTAATTCAAGTGAACGGACTAATATAAATAGAGAGTGTGAGTCTCTCTATTTATCACTTGTGAATTACATTACTTGCTCTCTCAAGTGTGGCGCACCTTTGGAGAAGGAAATACTTTGGCTTGACAAAAGACAGAAGGCTGTTGTTGTGTTGGGAGGTCATCTTACTGTTTTGGGATCACATCTTGTGGTGATACTATCTTAGAGGAAGTTGAGGGGTTTTCTCCATTTATGGTTTCCCCTCCTAAAATATTTGTGTATCTTGTCTCTTGTGATGTGCTTTTGTGATTGATGTGCTTGTTATTCTCTCAGTGAAAAGATCTTATCATAATGCTAGCTTAAATGATGAAAAACTAACATGGTATCAGAGCTAACCTGAGAAGAAGACACTGTGCAGCTGCGGAGGCTAGGGCTTCCTTGTTTGTGGATCTTTCTCCACTATTTTTCAGCAAAAGTAAGGTGGACTTACTCTCCTCCCTAGGGCGCATCTTTCTGTCGAAACAGAATTCAATTCAGAGGATTTTCAGTTTTGGACCTGTCACTGGGGTCGGAAATTAGGGCTTTTTATTGAAGAGGAATTTTTCAGTGAGCCCAGTCCTGGATTGTTCTCCTATCCAAAATCGAAGTTAGGAACAAGTTTGAAGGCATTTGGTTGGACAGAACTCCAGAAAAGCAAAACCCTAGTTGCTCCTGAACCAGCTCTACAGGATTTCAGCTCAAGCTTCAGATTTGACATCTTGAACCTGGTAAGATCTAAAATCTTTTGTATTTCCATTTGAGGTTCTTATTTAAAGATGTCTCATCATACCAAGCTTGATGAAAAGCTTGAGGGGGCTGATAACTTCCGAGCTTGGAAGTATAGGATCTCCCTGGTCCTGGAAGAGAATGAATTAGACTCCTACATTCATGAGGAGATTCCAGTTCCAGAGGGAGATGAGGAAAAGGCTCTCCATAATAAGAAGATGGTTATGGCAAAGAGGATCGTTGCTAATTCTATCAAGGATCATCTTATCCCTCAGGTGTCCTCTCTCAAGACACCTAAAGCTATGTTTGATGCCCTAACCAAATTGTTTGAAGGAAAGAACATCAATCGGAAGATGACCCTGAGGAACCAGTTGAAGAATGTGAAGATTCAAAATGCAGAAACTATCCAGTCATACTTCACAAGAGTTTCTCAAATCAAAGAAAAATTAGAAACTGTTGATGAAGAAGTGGAAAATGCGGAGATTGTCATGACTACATTGAATGGCCTCCCTAGGTCATGGGATGCTTTCATTCAAGGAATCTGTGCTAGGAAGA
>LPNX010881886.1:1945-18388 GCA_001517045.1 Pseudotsuga menziesii
ATTGTTAATTTCCAGTTAAGCTGAGTGCATTGCCCTTGTACTAGGTTTCATTTTTTTATTTCTTAACTCATGTTTTGTTTGGGTATGCTTCTATTTGGGATATTGGTTCTCTTTGAAATTCTGCACTAATCTCATACTCTGGATTATCAGATTTTCTGCAAATGGTAATCAAACCTCACGAACTGAAGGCTCTCAAAGGGACGAGACCATACAAGAACGGCCTGATCAGCTTGCTTTGATTGTAGAGTATGTTTTCAGGATTCGATCCGTTGTCTTCTAAATTCAAGTCTAAACTATTTGAAACTCTGTTTGACTTGGTGTGTTCTAATGCCATAAGTATTGGGCTGTGTAGAATGCAGGATCATGAGCGTAGAAGAGAGGCCATAAGAAGGACACAATGGACGGCGAAGGAAGAACTCGTTAGATTCATTGGCTAACTCCGACAGCCAAGGTAATTTTATATAAATTTTCCTTTCCTGTTACTATAAGGCGGAGATGTGCATGCATTCAAGCACAAGTTCATTAGTTGACAACCTATTACTTTTGAAGACTTTAGTTTTATATTTGTCAGAGGATAATTCTCTGAATTGGCCCTGTGAAACTTTCAGATGATGACTGTGCAAAAACCTGCATTGTTTATTCTTCAGGTCTGCATCTTTTCAATACTTTATCAATTTCTCAGTAATCTCAAAACATTCAGCTTTGGTTGCTTCTGCTTCCCCTATAGATTTTATTTTATGACTGAAGCTTCGGAGTTCTAGCATAGGCTGCCTCTTGTTTTGAATTCCTTTAATGCCATAACAGTAATCTCAAAACATTCAGCTTTGGTTGCTTCTGCTTCCCCTCTAGATTTTATTTTATGATTGAAGCTTCAGAGTTCTAGGATAGGTTGCCTCTTGTTTTGAATTCCTTCAACGCCATCAAGAATGGTCTCTTAAGTGAAAGGAATTTCCATTTTCCCGATCTGCAACTGCAAGCGAGTCCCAAGAAAATGCTGGTGGAACTTCTGATCCATAAGCTACAGGTGGCTGAAAGTAGGATGGAGAAGTGAGGGGTTGTTGATAGATAGGACTGGGATAATATGGCTGATGAGCAAGAACACCATCAGCCCCAAGCATAGCACCAGGAAAATAGGTATTATAAGGATTATAGGCTGGCTGAGGGTAACCATAACCCGGCATGTAGTATACCAAGGATCCATTTTCAGCTTGCATTCCCTGAAAGCATACATAATGCCAATGAGACAGTGCATTCTGATAATAATGAAGATCAAACAAGCACAAATACAGATGGCAGGTGTATGACAGTGCATTATTTAAAAAAAAAACTAGCAAAGCCAATAGAACTTATTGTATAAGGAATCTCCGAGCCATCCATTCCAATAAACCCACCATGCTCATCCCATTCATTCCCCAAGACTTCATAACCTGCTAAGAAAAAAAGGTTAAGACAATATATCATGCATCAAGTTTTACCCAAATGAAGACCAAACGGTATTAATGCGTAACACCCCATCATTGCTGCTTGGTTTCAAAAAAACTGACCTGGGTAATAGTATCCATAGTAATTATTTGGTGGGTAGTATAACCCATTTTCCACCACAGGTTCTTGCTCCAACTCACTGCCTCTTGTACTGGCAGAATCTCCAAGCGATATTACAGAAGAAGTGGCTTCAGATGGGCTCCCCTCTAGAGCAAGTGACTAAATACAGAAATTTAAAAGTGATTATTCATTAAGAAGATTATTAGTAATGCAAATGGTTGAAATTTTTGAATATAAACCATGATGGGAAGTTATGAAGCCATCATATACATATAGAGCCCAGACATATTATAATAACTCGTAACTTAAATTATTTTGTGTCAAAACTCAAAAAAGAGGCTGTGAAACCCCAAGGTATGAGTGAGCAATCAAATTAATCTTTATCGAGGGTTGTAAGAGCTAGAACTAACGAAGAGAATGTGTGATTTAGCAGAGTAATGGTCCCTAAAGAATACGCCCGACTTTCGTACCCAAGGAAGACCTACTTCTCATAAATTGAATTGTTTATACGTGAACTTGAAACATAGGGCAGAGCCTCGAAACTTTAAGACTCCTTGGGTTTCATACCAATAACTGCTAGATATACATGATCCCCCAAGCAGCCAGTGCATATTCCCTAGACCTTAAAAAATCCAACCACAACAAGCACGACCTTAAAAATGCCCATATATTCCAAGCAGCTAGTGCATATTCCCTAGACCTTAAAATGCCCATATTTTTTTTTTTTAAACTACAGAGAGCGTCGCTATAGCGACGGCTTGCCGTGGAACCTTGCGACGTCTTACCGTCGATATAGCGACGTCTTACCATCGATATAGCGACGTCTCTCTGTCGATATAGTGATGTCTTACCATCGCAGGTTTTGGGGTTTGTCATTTTCATTTTAGGAATTTCCGTTGCAATTGCGAAGTCTTCCCGTCGCTATAGAGACGACCTACCCATGGAAATATACACACAGCAAAATAGAACATCGTCGCTCTTGCCACGCAATTAACGGGTCATCGCTATTGCGATGAAATAGTTTCCACGGGAAAAAAAACACTTAGACGTGGCAATATCCACGCTTCTCCATGGATATTGCCACATTTTGGCCGTGGCAAAATTGATCACTTGTACTAGTGATTCCATCAGGCTAGCCTTAGCCATTGCAACCTCAAGGCAATGGGAGGTACATCACCTGGATGTAAAATGTGCCTTCCTGAATGGAGATATCACTGAAGAGATATACATGCAACAGCCTCAAGGTTTTGCTACTAACCCTTCTCTTGTGTGCAGGTTGAGAAAGTCATTGTATGGGCTAAAGCAAGCCCCCAGGGCTTGGTATGCCAAGATTGATAGCTTCTTGCTATCACTGAATTTTGTTCGGTGCAAATCAGATCCAAATGTCTATTTGAAGTTAGTTAATGGTTCATTAATGATCATTGTATTATATGTTGATGACCTCCTCATTACAGGAAGCTCAAAGGCTGAGATTGCTTCCTTAAAGGGTGCTATGAACCAAGTCTTCACCATGACAGATTTGGGGCTCTTAAGTCAATTTTTGGGGCTTGAGATTTCTCAAACCAAAGCTGGAATCAAGGTGCACCAGTCCAAATATTCCTTGTACTTGCTGAACAAATTCAGAATGAAGGATTGCAAAGCAAGCAAAACTCCTTTCTTTCAAGAGTGAAGCTGGAAGAAGCTGATTCTTCACTTATGGTAAACAATACACTGTATAGGCAATTGATTGGATGTTTGTTGTATCTGAAACATACTAGACCTGATATTTGTTATGCAATAAGTGTGGCTTCTAGATACATGGATCAGCCTCATGAGATCCATTGGAAAGCAGCCAAAAGGATCCTTAACTTTGTTCAGGGAACAAGGACACATGGGATCTTCTATAAAGAAAAATCTGATCTTGATTTGATTGGATTTATTGACAATGATTGGGCAAGTGATAGCACAAAAAAAATTCCACATCAAGATATGTGTTCATGCTTGTAGAAGGGCCAATCAGCTGGTCAAGCAAGAAACAGAGTGCCATTGCACTCTCATATACAGAAGCAGAGTACAGAGGAGTTGTTAATGCAGCAACTCAATGTTTATGGTTGTAGGGATTACTTGGAGAGTGTGGCTTCGAACCAGAGTACTCAACTACCATCTACTGTGATAACAAGAGTACCATTCAAATCTACAAAGATCCAGTTCAGAAGTAGAGAACCAGACACATTGAGATCCATATGCACTACATCAGAGAGCTTGTGCATGATGGCACCATTCACCTACTCTTCTGTTCATCTTCAGAAAAAGTAGCTGATATCTTCACCAAAGAATTTTGTGAGAAGACCTTCAGCAATCTCAAATCACTGCTGGGGATTGCTGATCATGATGTGAAGCATGAGTGAATACAAGATTCCAAAATTTTGTTTTACAGTCCATGTTTAAGGGAGGATTTTCCCATGTTGGTTTTGCCTCTTTCCTTGGTTGTATGGACATGCAGTATGTAAAGGGTGACTAAGCCTTGTTGCTAGGCCCTATATTTTTCTGATATATTACTCATAATTTAGGCTTATGGGGGGGTTTTAGAATAATCAACCCATAGTTTACCCACTTAGACTTTAATTTAATTATTTTTGTCTTATTTGCCTAGTTCATGTGTCCCACCTTGTGCAACTTGTCTTTTTCCTATCCATAATGGTCAAACTTACCTTATTTGACTCATGTAGCACATGGGAGAGCTAAAGGAATCAATTCTACTTTATTCCTGGCCTCCTAGGTGCCCTTCTACTTTTTATGCTTTATTGCTTGCTTTTTCAGTGTTTTAAGGCAAAAGGAAAAGCTAGACTAGGTGAGGTTGACTAGTTTTTTGTCCTACACATCCTCCTCTCTTTTCTCCATGAAAAAGCATGTATGAGCTGCCATTCCACCACTCTTTAGCTTGCCTAAGCCTTTTTTCCAATTCGTGAGCTCCATGACATATTTGGGATCAGCTTTTTACACCTATGGGGGATTTGCTTATATTTAGTAAGCCTGCTTTATGCTAGATTTGATTTTCTCCTGATGCAATCAAATCCTTGATGTATTATATTTATTTAGCAGCCTATGTTATTATAGGGTTGGCTATTGTACACTCAGTTAATACAATTTAGTGTTCAGCTCCATTTTTTAGTCTCTTTGTGAGTGATTTTGCATGATCAATTGTTAATTGTTGTGAGTAAAATTAATCTATCATTGGGTTCAATTTCCACACAAAATGGAGAAACTAAGTTCTCCACCTGGGCCTCCACCACTCCAATCCTCCATCTCAATGGTAAGCTTACAAGGAAATGGAAAGCTTTGGAAGAGCAACAATGTGTGCTTAAAAGCACAAAGGGATGCAGTCTCAGGCATAAGCAAATGAACCGACAATGAACTATAGTTTCCTTTCTCTCCAATGTAATCCTCCTCCTCCATTGCATCCAAGAGGCTCAATATATATCCCTTAAATACGAAATGAAGGGTTGAGTCGGAGTGTTTCTAGGCATATGGAAGGCCAAGAGTAAACTTATTCAAGACTCATTGAGGAAAGCTCCAAATATTTTTTGTTTTGTGCACATTTACCAATGTACACGGAATACAGTAGAGAAAATTGAGTGTACACGTGGATTTTAACCTAAAACTCGCATATGGCAATAAACAAGTGTTTTTAAAGGGATTTCTTGGATCATCAAAGTACATTTTGAGCAGGGGGGGTTCAAACAGTCTGTAGAGGGATATGGAAGACCATAAAAGTGTGATCTACCAAGTGTGATAAAATCAGCTATAACAGATGCCCCCTAATGTGTGAGGTTAGAGGGGTAACATGATGTCCAAAATACATTATATCCATCCTAGAAGTGGAGTAATCACTACAACAAAACCCTGTGATTAGCGTCTCTTTTAGCTTCCTTTTTAGTGTCCACTATCACTTTTAGTGTATTTTTCATCATTTTTTAGACAAAGTGGACATTTTTTGCATCCCTTTTTAAAAGTTGGTGGTATTTTGGACGCTAATTAGCATCCCAATTAGTGTCCCAATTAGCGTCCCAATTAGCATCCCAAATAGCGTCCCAATTAGCATCCCAGTTAGCATCTCAATTAGCATCCCTTTCTAAAAGTTGGCTCTATTTTGGATACTAATTAACATCCCAATTAATGTCTCAATTAACATGCCAATTAGAATCCCAATTAGCGTCCCAATTAGCATCCTAATTACCATCCCAATTAGCGTCCCATTTTAAAAGTTGGTGCTATTTTGGATTCTAATTAGCATCCCAATTAACATCGCAATTAGCATCCCAGTTAGAATCCCAATTAGCATCCCAATTAGCATCCCAATTATCATCCCAATTATCCTCCCTTTTTAAAATTTGGCGCTATTTTGGACAGTAATTAGCATCCCAATTAACGTCCCAATTAACATCACAATTATCATGCTAATTAGCATCCCAATTAGAATCCCAATTAATGTCCCAATTAACATCCACAAAAGCATCCCATATAACGCCAAGAATAGCCTCCAAAAAAATGTCCTAAATAACATAGCACCATATATTAATCCAAGGTTAGCGATAGGAATTGCGCCATGAATTTCAATAGGAAAAACATCCAACATAGTGCCAAGTATAGATCCATGAATTGTACCTAGAAAACATCCAGTATAGCGCCAGGTATAGATCCAGGTATAACACTTGGAATAATGCCAGAAATTTCGAAAGGAACTATGCTAGGAATTGCACTAGGTTTAGAGCTAGGAATTGTGTTCAGGAAACGTCTGACATAACATCAGATATATCAATGTCAATGTCAATGATCATGATCCATGTGATAGTACTTTTGGATCTTGATTTATCATAGTGGAACCTAAATGATCATAATCATGGAACGTTTGGATCATGTTAATCCTAATGAGGGTTAAATTACCTTAATGTCACCAAAATTGCTCTTATGGCATTTTAGTGTCCCCAACAACATATGATAGACCCTAATGGCATATGATTGTCCCTAACAACATGATGATGATGCATTACAATAATTATGATGGAGCATATGGATATGATTTGATAAGTATAAGAGTATATCATCCATTCTTGTGAGGTAGTATGGCTCCTTGCTCATTATTATCACAATTATATTGATGATGACTACAACGATTATAATGATGTTGATTTATGGTATGATGATGATGACGATGTTGATGTCAATGATGATTATGCATGTGGTATCACTTTTGGATCCTAATTGATTTTAATGGCACCTAAATGTTTGTAACGAAATCTAAACAACCCTATTATCATTGAAATGATTGTAACAACATATAAATGACCTTAACAATTACATGACATGAATCCTAATGTTGATGAGTGATTAAGAACACTTATGGAATATGCGTGACCATAATGAAAATGATGACGATGATTTTTTTGATGATGTAATTGATGTTAACAATGATGATGATAATGAGGGCAATGATCAAGATGATATTGATGTACAATATGGCAGCAATGATGATGATAACATCGATGTCCACGATGATGATGCATGTCATAATACTTAGGTATACTGGAGGACTTGAGATATTGGAGTTAATAACAAGTAACAGAGGTTGTGAGGTGTTGACCATAAAAATATTGTTAGCCATTGTGAGGGTTGTGGGTTTTACATCGGCTGACATGGCCATTGGGTTTAGTAGTTCCCCCCCACCCCCTACATCCCCCTTGGATAAAGGTAGTACAATACCACCTATCATGGTGCTACCAAAATGTCACCCTACAATATTGTTTTGGACACCCCCCCCCATCCATACCCTCATTTTAACCAAGAACATCCAAGGCACAAGAAGTGGATATCAATCTTAACACAAAAGATAACTTTATTTGTACTCTTAAGGAAATTTTGGTCTTGGTTTAAAATGGAATAAAGCATTTCAATAATTCTCATAGTGTTACTTTGAAGAAGTGGACCAATTGTTTTTACATCTTTGGCCTTATAAGCGGACATCTCTCAAGGAAAAAAATCAGTCGGTTGCTCAAGTTTTATGGCATTGGTGGATTTTTCGTTAAAGATTCAGAATAATTGCTTCAATTTTCGGCGATTATTTTGAGGTTTGTCAAATTTCTATTAAATTTTAAAGCAGTTTCGTTTATTATGTCAAACGCCCTTGAACTGAAATATTTGAGTGTTATTTTGCATTATACCTACTGCAAAGCTAGGTGATAGACTTTGATAAACTTTATCGAATATCTTTGTTGTGCGCTATGGAAAATCTCAAGTCATGGGATGCAAGAGTGTCCTATGGCTAAAGTATTCCTTTGAAATAAAATATCACAATTTCAAGTACACCATTTACACAACATGTTAACCTTTCCAAATTTGGTATGTTGCATTAAATGTGGACCAACATTAACCTCTGAGAATGGAACATAGTCTAAGAAGAAAATAATGGATGGTTCACATGGCTTTTCTACACCCACCTTTTATTTTTTATCTTACGAGATATCAATACCCCAAAGAAATTTCGCATACTTTCTTTTCATTTGATGTAATTTAGATAACCTTTTAGATCCTAGAAAAAGTGCCTATGTCTATTGTCAAATTTATGTTGTCCCATACCTTTATCTCAGGCAATCTTGCTCATTGATCAACTAAGATACAAGGACATTATTTTGAAATATCTACTTCTCATACTAGTAAAGGGCATTATTTGGCTTTTCATTATGAGATTGGGTAGCATTTGTCTTAGCCTGTTTGTTGGGATTTTAGACAGGGCCACAATTCCTTGAGGAAGCCCAAAGGTTCACTCGAAGCGACCAACGTTATGTTTAGTTAAAGTGAGCCAAAGTTATCGTAAATTTTATCTAGGTGGGATATAATATGTTTAAATAATTAATTAGTTATATCGATATTCCCACTACTTATTTTAGGTACCAAATCCTTCCTAGACATGAGATTTAGAAAGCTTTCTCAACCTTATTTTTAGTCCTAAATCCCCATATCTTTTACTCTTGGCTCAACACAAGCACCAAGACCTCCATGGGACGTAAAGAGTACAAAACGTATTCTTCCAAGCAAGGTATCATACCAAGCTCAAGACTCGTCAATCTAGAGTGTCCATAATCTTTCCCTAACCTCTATGCATTACACAAGAACAAGCCTAGCTTTATCCTCTATCATGAATTTAGCAGCTAGCTTTACCCAAAGTCTCTCTTCCAACTATGGAGCATAGGCCACAAATTAGGCCATTCAAATTAAACTAATAAATAAAATTTGGTGTTCAAATTTGTATGAATCACCACCATAAGTTTCATAAAAAACAAAGACAAATTAATCGACTTTAGCTTGAAACTTTGGTGGGTCTTGACGTGACATGAGAGCCAAAGTAATCGACTTAAGCTATCAAAATTATTGGGTCTTCAAGTGACATGAAATAAATAATTAACTTAAAGGAATAATGGTCAAATTTGCGTAGAAGTTTAAGTATAAAGATATAAATTTAAGTTCAATTTCGTTAAACTTTAGTGCGAGAGTTTTATAATGATTTTGACTCTATAATATAATGATTTGAACTCTAAACTTGGTGTTGGATTTTATTTTTAAAAGTTTGGTTCATTATACACCAACTATATGTTAACATATAGTTTGGTTCATTAAGTTTTTTAGCATATAGTTTGGTTCATTCGTTCATTTACAAAGTATATGTTTACATAGTATACCATTGTATTTGGGAAATATTCGTTATTTTTTCAATAAGTAGTGATTTATTTCTTATTTAGTTTTTCTTAGCATAAAAGATCTTCTTATTCAATTTTTGAGAAATTTAGTTTATATTATGATAGTTTCAGCTGAAGATGTCAGAGAAACCACAATAACAGGTTGATTATGTCTACGTTTCGAATCCATATTAGGACTCATCATCAGGATGAATTTGTCAAATATGGAGAGTGTGAGGACTCAAGTATTAATACTAGAGAGGTAGAGAAATATTTAAGGTCATTTTGTGGGTGGAGAATAGTGTTTGGTCAGTGAAGAGATTTAGGGTTTCTACTTTAGAAAAACAAATTTATAATTGTTAAATTCATTAATTATATAAATTTAATAGTGTTGAGGTAAATTAGTTAAGGTTATAGTTAAATATGGGTTAAAAAACGTTTCTAGTAATTTAATTTTAATCTTAATTTAAACATAGTTTTACATGTAATATTAATTAATTTTAAATTTTTTAGTTTTTAATTATTGCTTTTTAAATTTAATTTTAATTTTAGAAAATTAGGCTTGTTATTATTTATTCTTTTCTTTATTTATTATTAAAGATCTTAATGTTAGTTTAAAAAAAAATTAAATTATAAAATATATAGTATTAGTTATGAAAATTAGTTTAATCTATGAATTTTAATTTTAGTTTCTAAAGATTAAAGTCAAGATGGTTACTATGTAGAAATCTTAATATTGTTAGTGAAATTATTTAATATTAAGGTTACAATTAGTTACAAGTTGGTTTAAATGTTAAATAATCAAAATTTTATTACTATTGAAATTAGGGTCGAGTTAAGTTAAAATATTGTAGTAAAATTATTAAGGTTATTGTTAATTATAATTTGGTTATTATAAAAAATTTCTCCTTCCTTATGAATTTTACGAAAATAGGGTGATAGGGATTAGGGTAGCAAGGCACCTAAGTGTCTCGAGAAAGGTTAGGTTTTCTAGGACTTTGGTTATGGAAAAACGTTAATTAGGAGGGTTTTTCTTATGATTGAGAATTGAGGGGAGCTAGCTAGTACTAACCTCTAGGCCTCCATCCCTATTCAGATTGTTTGGAAGTTTTAATATTTCCAAGGCTTATCTGAATTTTCTTTTGAAGTAGTGGTCTTCTTTTGCGATGATTTTAGTATCTTCTAGGAAAACTTGGTGTTTAGTTTTGGTGACATGTTCTGCAAGGGCTGAGGCACAAATACGTTCATTTCTAATGTTATCCCAATGTTCCTTTAATCGTGTGCAGAAGGAACGTCTCGTCTCACCTATGTAGCTAATATTGCAAGAACAAGGAACCATATAAACACCTCTAAATTGAGTGTGATCAATAGGATCTTTAACGGATCTCATTTTCTTCCTAATGGTTTCAAGGGGTTTAAAAGAGTTTGTAATATTATTCATCTTGAGGATTCTAGAAATCTTATCTGTTACCCCTTGAATGTACAGTAAGAAGGCTCTAGGGTTGGTGGTCTCGTTATTAGTGGTTTTTTATTTAGTGTGACTCTTGTTATGGGTTTTGTCTAGGGTTTTATTTATATCCTTAGGTTTATAACCTATGTTGATGAATTTTTTTAAGGTGGTATCTTTCTTTATCAATATGTTCTATGTCTGAGATCCTAGAGGCTCTTACCGCTAAGGTGTTAAGAAATCCTATATTTTGAGAAGGGTGGTGATGGGAGTCTGCATGGAGGTAGCTCTTCGCATGAGTCTTTTTTCTGAAGACTTCGTGTCCTAAAGTACCATCTTCCTTTCTAGTTAGAAGGACATCAAGAAAGGGGATACTCGGGTTTTCCTCCAGTTCCACTGTGAACTTAATGTTGGGGGAGATACTATTAAGATGTGTAAGGAATTTACCAAGTTCAGTCTCACCAAGTGGCCAGATCACATTGGTGTCTGTTGAGTCTCAGAAATGTCCCTTTTTCATCCACTTTATCTTCCGCATTCCTCACATTTCATCGTCCCATTAACCTTTTATCATACCATTTCTATACATATCTGTGGGTTTTACATTATTATTTTCCACTTTATTCATTTTAGTATTATAAGTGAATTTATGATTAAATATTAGAAAATATACATGTTTTTCATATATATATCTCAATTATGTGTGAGCTTTGTAATGTGTAGGAATATGTAAATGATTAATCCAAAGAGACGTCTCGAATATCTCTTACACCATTCCAAAGGAGATAGTTATTCAAGCCTATTCTTAAGGAGAAGATCATGGAAGATTTGGTTGGCATATCTTATCTAGGATTCATGAGGATTTGAAGGAACCATATCTTGTAATAAGAGGAAAGTGGTTGAGAGTAGTTGAGAGAATAGTGGATCTGTTCTTATCTTTTTCTTAAGGCTTCTCATGTATAAAGGAGAGTGCTCCCTCTCCATTCCATTAAGTTGTAATTAAGTTAGATTAAGCTTGTAGGAGGGTTGTAATGGAAGTGGATTGGATTGGATTTTGTACTTGTTAGATTAGTCTTTGATTTGAGACTCTTAATGTGATACAAGTTTTCATTGCCATGCTTTCATGTTTGTCATTTGATTATTAATTTGTGGATGTGAGCTCACTTATGTCATTGTTGTTAAGCTCTTCACATGTTGCATTTCCTTTACTCAATTTCATGCTTTCGTAGTTAGTGTTTCAATGCTTTCCTAGATTAATTTGATTTCAGCAAATTAGATTAAGTTAGATTAGATCTACTTCAGTCCTGCACAAATAGTGCACGTGCTTCATCAGTTTACGTACCCCGGATTGACAAGTAAATAGTTGGGCAACTACACTGCAATGTAATTATTACGACATATATTTCGCCTAACATTTTGGCGCCGTTGCCGGGGAAGCACAAGGGATTGAGGTATTAATTTATTTTTCATGTAAGTGTGATTATTCATGCTCCTAACTCTGAGGTGACATATGGGTAAGGGCATGAAGGGTGTGTTTCAATTTTTGCAAATTAGCATAAATTTCAATTTTTGCAATTTAGAGTAAATTTCAATTTCTGCAAGTGTTTCAATTTCTGCAATTTAGTGTAAATTTCCATTTCTGCAATTTAGCGTAAATTTCAATTTCTGCAAGCATGTTTTTGCAATTTCAATTTCTGCAACTGTGAAGAGGTTTTCATGTGTTTTAACAAGAGTGTTTTGTTTTCAGCAAGTGTGATTTTCAGTTTTCAGATTTTTATTTGGATGAGGTAAGAACCCCTTTTTCAATATGATTTAACTATGAGTGTCATCTTGGAACAACTCGCTCACATCCTTGCAAAAATTAGAGTCTCCTCTTCTTTGGAAGAGGAGATCCTGACAGCAGCCGAAAGTTTAAATACTCCTTTAGAAACGAACAAGGAATCAACATATGAAGACTCCTGCATATTTGATGACGAACAATCATTCGAACAAGAGATTGAGGAAGATGACAAGGAGCTGCAGCATGATCTGAGTGAGGGAAAATGCGCTTACGAAAGCCATATCGAAAGATGGTTCCAGGTAAGTACGCAATTAAATCAATTTAGTTTTTCTTTTTATTTAGTTAGTTTGCTGTTACAGCAAGAAGATTCACTCATTCTTCTAAATTTTCATTTTTCATTTGAAAAATTACCACTGAACATGTTACGGTTACTTTTACGTGCATGGCTCCATTGGAAGTTTGACTACACGTAGCATATTTCTAACTCCTAATTAGCATAGAGTAGGTAGGTCTTCATTTTCAGTTTCTGCTTTCATTTTCATATTTTCTTTAGTGTTGAATAAGTATGCTCTCCTCTGCGCTTCGTGCGATCGTGAGGATCAGAAAGTAGGATGCCTTTAAATTTTTCAAGAATGAATAAATTACTGTTTTGCAAACATGCCTAGTTGATTTCATCTTTAATTTGTAAAACAGTTTAACTCCATTTGCAAAATGAAACAAATTAGGAATAAAAATGTGCTGCTGGAACAACTGCTGTAAGAGCAGCACTGTCGCATTCTTGTTTTTTTAATCTGTCAATTTTTTTAAAAAATAATAAAATAATAAAATAATAAAAAAAAATATTTTACGCATAGACATTTTGTGCGTCCCTCCTCCGATCTACAAAACAATAAAACACTAGTTTCGTTAGGATGAACAATAAAAACAAAACGAAAATTTAAATAAAAATAAAAAAATGGTCTACAGAAACGAATGCTGGAACTATGTGGTTGGTTGAATTCCATTTAATTGTGCAAAAATGTGTTTCCTGCTACAATAGTTTCTGGTTTAAGTTGTCGCAACACCCCTTGAATTATAACCTACAACACACATGAAAGATGAAACATTCATTCTTTGAAAATTCTAGGTTGTAACTATCACTCCATGTTGCAACTATATGGCTAAAACTATGTGAAGCTTGCTGGCCAAACCATTTCTGTAATCTGTTGTATCAGCACACTTCATCCACCTACTCAAAAATCCTTTGACTTCAAATAAATCCCAGCAAATAATAAACCTGCAAATCAAAACAATTTTTCCCATGCCGCCTTGCAAAATTCTCATTGGTTTGCAGGAAAAATGAAAAAATTGAAATAGAGATATCTCACAACCTGGGATCTTGATTATTCTGATTTTTGGACAGGAAGTGCATTATGTTATGATCCCAAATCTCTGTAAATTTCATCCCAACTTAGTGCCCGTATTTCAAGAAAATCAATATAGTCACCTTCAGCCATTTTTCATTTTTTTTAAAATTTGTGAAGTAGCTATGGCTGATTTTTGGTGTGTAAATGCGATTTGACCATAGAAAGCTACCTACAAAATTTCAGCCCAATCCGAGTCACCGTTTTTGCAAAAATTGCATTTCAATTTGCTGTTACACGCCTGCAACGATTGCTCATACACACCTGTAGCAGCCTGCAACCGCTGAAACAGTACGATTTCTGACCAAACGAAGAAGAATTTGGAAAATCCAAGACATGGATTTTAATGCTAATATGTTGATTATGTTCCCATAGAAACAGGTCCACAATTTTTGACACAAATTTCAAGATAGAGAGAGATCTTTGAAAAAAATCAAACCCAGATTTTCTGGGTAAAATATTCTGAACAGCCAACTTTTGCCTCGATTTTCATGCAACTGAAAATGCATATATAAAATCTGACACATGTGTTTTTCTCCCAGCATAACAAATTGGTTAGAACACGAGCCATTTTGAAACATGAGCCTCGGTTTAGGAAATATCGTTGGGTCTTTGAGGCTTAAAAAAAATAACAAAAATGCAGATTTTGGAAATTTTTTTAATTTCTCAAATTTGTTTTTTTTACTTTAGCTTTTGGTCAAAATTTTTTTAGAATAATGCAACACTTTATTTTAGTTATTTTGTTTTGTATAGGATTAACTAAAAAAATAAAATAAAAATTCAATAAAACAAAATCATCAAATCAAAAACTTGCAAATGGACTTTTTCCCAACTTCTTGAAAACAATTTTGCAACATGTTCTTACGATCTATGCTAAGTTGTTTCTTGGAGTCACTTTACAGTGATCGATGATTCCACCTACACAATGGAAAAGGTATACAAATGAGTGTAGCTGCGCGTTGAACAGCCATTTGAGTGTAGCTGTGCGTTGAACAACCATTTGAGTATAGCTGCGCATTGAACAGCCTGTGCATTGAATAGCCATTTGAGTATAGCTGCGCATTGAACAGCCTGCGCGTTGAACAGCCATTTGAGTGTAGCTGCGCGTGCCTGCTACTTCCATGAATGTAGCTACGCGTTGAACAGCCTGCAATGCCGTTGCTACTTGCCTAACATTTTGGCGTCTCAAAGGTATACAATTTCGGCATTCCTCCCTATCTCTTTCTCATTGTTTGGAAAAGTGTTGCTGATTAAGGTCAGACTGCATGCAACCATCTCAAATATTAATAATTATGCTCAATATTGCAACAAACCAGGGTATTCCAGTGGGTTTAGAATTTTGGTTTTTCATGATCATTTTTTTCACATGATTGAATTAAAGGTGAGCTATTTGAATTTTGTTTCTTTCGCGCCATAAACTTAACAAAAGCAAAATAACCCTGAGAAAGAATCCCTACAAATGCGCATAAAGCATGTCTTGCTCCTCATGAACACTTGCACACAATAATTGATGAGTGTCGGACTTTGTTTAATTGATTGATGTGTTTTTGCACAAAGCATATTACAGGTTGCTATTTGTAAGAGGGAGTTGAATGCTTTGAATATTTTATCTAACGATGTACAGGTTGATTATGCAAAGCAGCAATTGTGATTAATGCCCTAAATCAGTGAAACTCCTACTCTGAACATTCGATAGTGGATCTTAGCCACACATTTACACTTTCCGAATTTTAGAGACCATATTGCTCTTACAAATTGTAAAACTAATGCAAATGGACATTCTCTAATTCCTGAACACAATGTGCTTAATCTTAATTTGTTTTTTAAAGTCACTTCATGCAGTAATTGATGATTACACGAGTGCAAAGGAACAGGTATACAAATGCATTTTATTTTCTTCGCTTTGCCCCATTCCTACTTATTTTTGCATTCTAGGATTCTCTCACGAGGTTTTAAGTGCAGGATTGGTACTAAGTTTGATTGCAGGAACGAAGACGCTCGCATTCCATGCTGAAGTGATTTTCAAAAATCACAAAATCTTTTGAGAAACATGCTATGACAAGCTAGCTTGAAGGAGCTGTTACACCTCATGAACATCCTGACACTTGCTGTTACACGAAAATCATTGGAAAACCCTTTTGCGTCCTGAAATATCTCCTTGCATTCCTCCTTCACAGCAGATTGATCATCCCCATGTTGCAGCCATTTTCCATTTCCTTATCCTTTTTGATTTCTCGCACATCTATTTTTCCGAGCAACATACATCATTTCATTTATCATTTTCAGTTCATTTTTTCCTTCTTTTTCTATGCCAGTTTGCCTTCTGAATAAAACCAGTCACCTCCTTTTCCACAATTACACTCCCTTGAGATCTTTGTTATAGTCCTACCAAATCTTTTCATAAAAACTCACGTTGATTGATGTGGGATTCCTTAAGGCCCACCTTTCAATAGTCTTGCCCTATCGACATCAGCACCTTATCTGGGATATAGACTAGAGTCCATTTTGAGTACCTAGAGGCTTGCATGCCTTAATGGCAAGTTCTCTCGCTGACGATCATGGGAA
>LPNX010881886.1:19075-34696 GCA_001517045.1 Pseudotsuga menziesii
ATAGCAAGCGAAAACATAATGAAATGAATGTTGTTAACACAAGAACCAACATTCTTATATTCATGGTTGTTACACAAGAACCAACCATAGGAAAATGCCAGCTGTTAACTCATGAGCTGTTACTCATGTCTCCCACATATCCTGGAAACATTCATCATTAAAAAGACATCATCAATCAAAGTTAAAATTTAGATGCCAAAGGTTCTTCAGAAGATCCATGCATGGTTGCATGAGGACATGCAACACCTTGAGTTGGGGGGAGATGTTGAGTCTCAGAAATATCCCTTTTTCATCCACTTTATCTTCCGCATTCCTCACATTTCATCGTCCCATTAACCTTTTATCATACCATTTCTATACATATCTATGGGTTTTACATTATTATTTTCCACTTTATTCATTTTAGTATTATAAGTGAATTTATGATTAAATATTAGAAAATATACATGTTTTTCATATATATATCTCAATTATGTGTGAGCTTTGTAATGTGTAGGAATATGTAAATGATTAATCCAAAGAGACTTCTCGAATTTCTCTTACACCATTCCAAAGGAGATAGTTATTCAAGCCTATCCTTAAGGAGAAGATCATGGAAGATTTGGTTGGGATATCTTATCTAGGATTCATGAGGATTTGAAGGAACCATATCTTGTAATAAAAGGAAAGTGGTTGAGAGTAGTTGAGAGAATAGTGGATCTGTTCTTATCTTTTTTTTAAGGCTTCTCATGTATAAAGGAGAGTGATCCCTCTCCATTCCATTAAGTTGTAATTAAGTTAGATTAAGCTTGTAGGAGGGTTGTAATGGAAGTGGATTGGATTGGATTTTGTACTTGTTAGATTAGTCTTTGATTTGAGACTCTTAATGTGATTCAAGATTTCATTGTCATGCTTTCATGTTTGTCATTTGATTATTAATTTGTGGATGTGAGCTCACTTATGTCATTGTTGTTAAGCTCTTCAGATGTTGTATTTCCTTTACTCAATTTCATGCTTTCGTAGTTAGTGTTTCAATGCTTTCCTAGATTAATTTGATTTCAGCAAATTAGATTAAGTTAGATTAGATCTACTTCAATCTTGCACAAACAGTGCACGTGCTTCGTCAGTTTACGTACCCCGGATTGACAAGTAAATAGTTGGGCAACTGCGCTGCAACGTAATTATTACGACATATATTTCGCCTAATAGTGTCGTCTGCGTACCTCTTCTACTTTGTTGTCTTCAACAGATAGGAGTCTAGAGCTTCTTTCTCGAATTTTTCCATAAAAAGGTTTGCCACTATGGGTGAGAGGGGGGATCCCATGGCTACTCCTATGGTTTGTTCATAGAATGCACCTTGGAAACTAAAAAAGGTTGACCTAAGATAAATTTCTGCTAACCTTGTTGTGTGAGGGTCGATGGCCTCCTTAATGACTTGGATTGCTTCATCCAAAGGTATCTTGCTGAAAAGTGAAACCACATAAAAGCTTAGTATCATGTCTTTGGGTTCTACTTTTTCATCTTTGATAAGTTTCACAAACTCACTTGAGTATTTGATGAAGGACTCTGTATTACCTACTAGGGATCCTAATATTTTACTACATACTTGGAAATTTCATAGGTAGGGGATCCTATAGTATTGACAATAGGCCTCAGAGGAATCCCTTCTTTGTGGATTTTGGGAAGGCAATAAACCATGGGTGTGATCTCTCTAGTAGGTATTAAGCATTTTTTTATACTGTCGTCAAGGTTTGAGTTCATTATCGCCCTCCTAATGTCTTTAATAACTTTCGAGATAGGGTTTTTTCTTAACTTCCTATAACTACCGCTAATGGTGAGATGATCAAGCATTTTATCGTTGTAATCTGCTCTATCCAAAACTATCGTTGCTCCTTCTTTGTCAGCTTTTAGAATGACTATGTCTTCATTAGATCTAATGTTTTTTAAGGCTATTTATTCTTCCTCGTTGATATTGCTTTTGGGGGGTTTTGCTTTCCTCAACACTACTGCGCATTCTTGTCTGATGGTCTCTTTGTGTATGACATTCAGGTTTTGGATGCAATCCTCAATATTGCAAATGATAGACTCGGTGGGGATGGTCTTTGGAGCCACAACAAATTTGAGGCCTTTTTTAAGGATCGTGGTTTTGGCAGTGTTGAGATCATGTTTGGAAAGGTTAACAACTTTACCCTCATCCATCGAACCTTGCACAGGTAAACTGTTGTGGAGGCGTTCAAGTCTGGCGAGTTTCTTGACTTGTTTATTGTGTTCTGTTCGTTATAGGTTATTCACTTTGAGAGCAGCGCTTGCATATGCTATTATCCACAAGTCATATCATATGGCGGCTACAAGTTTCAAGTGGAGTGTAAGAGCATCTCGGGACAGGTAGTCCAAGATAGCTCGTATTTTCTTAATTTCCAGCCTGACCAAGGTTTCACTTAGTTTTTCAAATGCCTTATTGTTCTGGTAATTGCGCATCTTGTTCTTGATCGTGGTGAATGTTGGTGTGAGTTTCTTATCTCTGCAGTGTTTAAGAAAATACAGATCTCCTACCCTCAGTTTCTCCAGAAGACGGAATTGCTGCAAGATATCCCTTCCGTGCAGGGATGTAATTTATGTTGCCAAATTTCTGGGGTGGTAAGTTTCAGTTGAAGATGTTGGAGAAACCACAGTAGTAGGTTGACTATGTTGACATTTCGAATCCATATCAGGACTCATCATCAAGACAAATTTTTCAAATATGGAGAGTGTGAATTCTCAAGTATTAATACTAGAGAGGTGTAGAAATATTTAAGGTCGGTTTGTGGGTAGAGAATAGTGTTTGATCGGTGAAGAGATTTAGGGTTTCTAGTTTAGAAAAACAAATTTATAATTGTTAAATTCATTAATTATATAAATTTAATAGTGTTGAGGTTAATTAGTTAAGGTTATACTTAAAGATAGGTTAAAAAACATTTCTAGTAATTTAATTTTAATCTTAATTTAAACATAGTTTAAATGTAATATTAATTAATTTTTAATTTTTTAGTTTTTAATTATTGCTTTTTAAATTATTTATAATTTTATAAAATTAGGTTTGTTATTATTTATTATTTTCTCTATTTATTATTAAAGATCTTAATGTTAGTTTTAAAAAAAAATTATAAAATATATAGTATTAGTTATGAAAATTAGTTTAATCTATGAATTATAATTTTAGTTTCTAAAGATTAAAGTCAAGATTGTTACTATGTAGAAATCTTAATATTGCTAGTGAAATTATTTAATATTAAGGTTACTATTAGTTACAAGTTGGTTAAAATGTTAAATACTCAAAATTTTATTACTATTGAAATTAGGGTTGAGTTAAGTTAAAATATTATTAGTAAAATTATTAAGGTTATTGTTAATTATAATTTGGTTATTATAAAAAAAATTATCCTTCCTTATGAATTTTACGAAAGTAGGGGGATAGGGATTAGGGTAGCAAGGTGCCTAAGGTGCCTAAGTGTCAGTAGCAGGTTGATTTAAATGAAATTCATAGGAATTTCCCTTCACCTCTAATGTATATAGGTTTTAATAAAAATCATGGTTTGAAGGGCTATATTGCATCTGCATGTTTTAATTTGTTTTAGTTATTTTGTGATTTTGGTTGAGTGGTCACCATGAAGGTTATTTATTATACCTATTTGATTGAAGCGATTTGTGTGTTTACGTGTATGCTACACCCTTCTCCAAGTTTACCTTTAATATGCAATAAATTAGATCTTTGATCATGAATAAGGATGTTTAGCACACATTTTCCATCTTTTCCAATTATCTTTTTTTGCTCAAAACATTGAAAAATCAATTCGATGACTAAGTGGTGAAAGCCATTTGATAACTAAGTAATTTTTTTGGCAAAATAATTTTTCTTTTCATTAGAAATTTGTGACAAAGTACCATATATAACATATTTCTATAGTTTATATAGTAATAATTGTTACTGACTATCGTGCGGTGACATTTGGCTCTTGTTTTTCAATGGAAAGACACCTCACGAAATTTTAAACTTTATTAAGAAAAACCAACATGATTTTTCAATGTTTTGTATACTTTCCAAAGAAATTAATCCCGCCTAAACATTAAGTGGCCAAAAATACCCTGGTTTTCTTTCACTTTCTAAAGAGAGTTCATTTCCGGTGCAGAGGAGGGTTCATTTCATAGCTTTTGTTATTTGGTGTAGATTGAGCTGGGTTTCAAAGGTCTTGTAAGGAGATCGCACTTATGGGAGAAAATTGGAGTATATATTGATGATTCTTCATCTCTATTGCAATAAGAGAGGGTGTATTTTCTCTATGATTATCCCTTGTGAAGAGGGCCCATTCAAATTGATCCCGTTGTTGGGTTGTGAAGGTCACAGGCTGTTGGAGAATCCAGGTGGGAGAGACAAGGGATTCCTATTTACTATTTGTTTTCTTACATCCCTCCATTTGAAAAGACATGCTATTCATCCAAAAATAAAAGGAAGAGTTGTTGAAGTGAAGGGGGAAATATAGAGAGTGTTGCAGACACATACAGGAAGTCTTGGGGCATGGAAAGACCAAATACACAATAATAACTCATATACTTTTACTGTTGTTACAAAATGATGCAAGAAAGGTGAGTGCATTGGTGGATTGGGGACTTGGTAACTGGGTGTTTCATCTCTATGGAGGGCATTGAATATTGGCATCATAATGTTATCATAAATCTATTGTTGATTAGTGGAAGAGGTTATCTTGCTAGTGGAGCTTCCACAAGTCAGATCTACTACATTTCTACATTCCCAGGCATGTAAGTAGCCCATATTTCTAAGTATTGATTTCAAGTTTATGCATACCTTGAGAAATTCTCATATTGTATTTTCATTTTATATGCAATAAATATTTGTGGTGTTATGCATTGTTATGTGAAATGAAAAACCCCATCCATAATAACAATCAGCTACAACAAAAAGGGGATCAACCTTAGTATATTACTAACTATTTGACATCATTCCACACTCAGAAAAATGACAGCAGTGTAGTAGAAAGAGAGGAGGAGAAGTTTGGGTTTTATCATCGAACACCTCTAACAATATTTCTTTCCATATTTGTGGTTATACTACTATTTTTTCTAGTAGTTATGCCTTGCCACAAGTGACCTGTGCTCCCCAATTGTTTTCAAACATGTTGAACTGACTAGGCCAAGCTTCAATAATTGGGATGCTTGTGAAAGTATTTAAGTTTAAATATAAATTTAAAGTTCTCTCCCACTTTACTGAACATTAGATGCCAGAAAGTAGTAGCAATTTTTTGCATGGTAACATGAGAAAAAGTAGTGGTTTGCTTAAATGAAGAAAACTACTGACCATGCTAATTGAATTAATTTTCACAGTAATAGAGGAATGGTACTGTGGATACAAGGGTAGTCCTAGTACCAAGGGTGTAAGTAAATATATGAATCTTTTAGGATTCTGGAAATCCCTCCTCATGGCAGGAAACAAAGAATACCAAACAATGAATACTAAGGAGCTGGAAACTTTATTAACTGAAATTTACAAATGGGAAAGAGAAAAACATATGAAAGGAACAATGGTTTGTTGTGTGCTCATTTTGTCTTATGGTTATATAGTCTAACACAATGAGTCTATACTCTAAAGGCTTTGATATCTCTTGGACAAAAAATGGGTTTGCTTATCATTTCTTGGTCATTATATCAGTTTCTGTAGAGTCATGCTGACAAACAAATCAATTAGATTCCAATGTCATATGAGATATACCCCCTCACATTGTAAGTTGGACATAGCCTTAGTTTGGAGTCTGGCTATATCTTATTTGCATAATTCAGTTCCTTTTGTCTATATCTCTGGCTTAATATTTAAGATAAATGATATGTGGCAATCATGAATGCAATGGTTGACTATATGCAATCACTTTCGGAGTCTGTCTTCTGTAGGTTCCCAAAGTCCTCTACTTTCTCTACCCTAAAGAGACAAGTATATATTGCAAGATGGATTAATTAGCATTCAATCACCCCTAAAGATTTGATTATTGTGGTCCCCTATTTTTCTCTTTCGTGGATTGCATTAGAGAAAGTATTTTTCTCTTTCCTAGCTTTCTATTTTCTCTTGCAATCATCACAAACATATTAGCTCTTGAATTTGCCTTTACTTTCTAATTGTTTTTTTGTTAGGGTCCAAGCTCATACATCTACCATTATAGTGGGTAACTCCTTTATTGTTGTTATATGCTGTTTTCATTGGATGAAAATGTTTGTTAGGAGTTTCTGCTGATTGGAAGTATGAAGTACTGGAATATCTCATGGATAAAATCCATTGCATGCTTGCCAACTAAGGAGCCATTGTGTTTTCACAGAATCTGAACTAGAGTAGTGAGGAATGTCTACTAAGGTGATATGGAATGATTTTCTAGAAACTGAAGAAGCCTTTTTGTCCCTCATGACAAATGCTTGGCCCACGAGACCACATCTTGTTGCAGTTGGTTCCTGCTGTTTAGTTGGTCTCATCTGCGAGAAGATGCATTATGTTGCTAACTTGGGAGACTCACGTGTTGTAATGGGAAGACCAATTAGGGATACTAGAGAAATAGTTGTTGTGTAGTTGTCAACAAAACACAATGCTAGCATGGAGGCTGTAAGACAAGAGCTGTGGTCGTTACATCCAGATGACTCCCAGATAGTAGTTCTCAAGCATGATGATTGGCATGTAAAGGGCATAATTTAGGTACCCATCTCTATTTTATTTTTGTGATTGTTAGTTTGAGGTATTAATTGTTACAAGTTCCTTTGTTAGAGTACAAACTGCCTATATCTGGCGCAAACTATCTAGATCTGGCACATCTGATTAACAATTCTATGCATTAGAAAAAACATGCGAATTGCCTTTGTTGTGTCTTGTGGTGGAATAACTCCTTGTAATTTGAAATTTTATCTTCTGATAGGCAATTTCCACTCTTATTAATATAATAAATTCTAGATTAGTTCAACAAAGCTTGTATCTACACAAAAAATAGAAACTGGAATCCCATGCCCCCTACTTCATAGCAGAAAACATGTCGCAACCATAGTTTTAAAAATCAGAATCTGACTCGGAATTCATCGAGGGTAAACTCCTATTTAACTAATATAAAGTGTTTTATAGCTCCTATAGGTAATCAAAATTCCTAGGTAAGTGTAAATAGGTAATCAATCTCCTTCAAAATATGGAACGATAATGAGCTGATTAGCTGCCTTAAAATATGGGATATTACTTGAACAACGATCTTCTTCCATTGCAATTTTGATGATATGCAAATGAAAGCCTTGGCAACATTTGGCAACTTTTAGGTTTACCATTACGTTCTATTTATAGAAATGCTAGATAACCTGCCAAATCTATTGGGATGTTTCATTTATCTTTTTAACTACCATTGAATGTGGAGAAACATCTCCCAAAATTGCTATAAATCTAAAATAATCCTCTGTCTATTTATCCTGCACTTAAAATAATCTGCCAATATTTTCACTTTCTGCTCTGAATTAATTAGTTCAAATTCAAGTTTAAAATTGCCTAGCATCTACACCCTCTATTAGAAAACAAGATCCAACAAGTGCTTTGCTTATAGGAATTCGATATCGAGCTTAATAAACCCATATCTTAACTACTTCTTTAACTGCCACGTCCTCCTCATCATCAGGAGAATATCCTTCCCCAAGTACCCATACAGTTTGGCATGTTTGGAATAACATGTTTGCAATAGTAAAAGTACTAAAAACTAGTGGATACAAAAGTCATGTTTGGAAATATATTCTGACTATAATTTATAGAAGTTTTGGGCCTCATAGACCAAAAAAAACGAATGAATAAGACAATCCTTGATATGAGAGATTGTTGTGCTACTCGCCTCAATATGTGTTTTTTCCTTTTGGGGGACTTTCACCTATTATATTAGAAAGCAACCTATGCCGAACTTCCTGTATGATTGAGGTTCTGATCCCCTATTCAATTTGGCTTTAAGGTTGCACCCTTTGAATAAAATTTGATATATCTATTAAAATTCTAAATATGCTTTCCAAAATATCACGGATATGGTTATGTACACTTTTCAGTCCATTATCATGGCCTTTGGATTGTGCAATTGCAAGGGCTTTAAAAGAGCTTGTTGGTTCCTCATATAAGTGTCTAACAGCTACTATGTTTTCAAATTCCACGATTTTATGTGATAAATTTGAAATCCTTAACCTATCAAAGGAGGCTATATTTGAAACAAGTAGTTTATAAATCTCAGTGCTCACCCATTCATATGTGGAAAATCCCTATTACGTATACATTTAATTCCATATATATCCTCCATAGGGTCATAACAATCCTAAACATGTCCTCCATGTGGTTTGAAGTTTTGAGCATAGTTCTCATCCATCAGAACCCAAGACCTTTATCACTGCTCCTCACTCATGTTGACAAATCTATAGGAGAGGGGATTGAACTAATGTTTCCTCCCTTTCTTCTATGCTCTCAACCATGACTTGATATCTCATGATTTCTCTAAGACTGAATATCAAGTGACATGGTTCCCTGTATTGATAAATTTTAACTCTATATAACTATAACATATAGTACTCTTTGAATTATAAAGCTTTATGATCACAACTTAAGTGTAAATCTAATCCATCATACTTCACATTTTTTCTGAAATAGTAAAAGTACTAAAAAATGGTGGTTACAAAAGTCATGTCTTAAACGATATTCTGAATATAATTTATAGAATCTTTGGGCCTCATAGACCAAAAGGACTAGATGAATAAGACAAGCCTTGATATGAGTGATTGTTGTGCTACTCGCCTCAATATGTTGTTTTTCCTTTTTAGGGACTTTCACGTGTTGTATTAGAAAACAACCTATGCCGAACTTCCTGTATGATTGAGGTTCTGATTCCCCATTAAATTTGAATTTAAGGTTGCGCCCTTTGAACAAAATTTGATCTAACTATTAAAATTCCAAATATGCTCTACAAAATATCATGGATACGGTTATGTACACTTTTTAGTCCACTGTCATGGCCTTTGGATTGTGCAACTACAGGGGATTTAAAAGAACTTGTTGGTTCCTCATATAAGTCTCTAACAACTACTATGTATCCAAATTCCATGACTTTATGTGATAAATTTGAAATCCTTAACTTATCAAAGGAGGCTATGTTTGGAACAAGTAGTTTGTAAATCTCAGTGCTCACCCATTCATATGTGGCAAATCCCTATTACCTATACGGTCAATCCCATATATATCCTCCATAGGGTTATAACAGTCCTAAACATGTCCTCCATGGGGATTGAAGTTTTGAACATAGGTCTCATCCATGAGAACCCAAGACCTTTTTCACTGCTCTTCACTCATGTTGACAAATCTATAGGAGAGGGGATTGAACCAAGGTTTCCTCCCTTTCTTCTATGCTCTTAGCCGAGACTTGATATCTCATGATTTCACTAACACTGAATATCAAGTGACATGGTTCCCTAGATTTATAAATTTCAACTCTAAATATCTATAACATATAGTATTCTTGTAATGATAAAGCTTTATGAGCACAACTTAAGTGTAAATCTAATCAATTTTTTCTGCAATAGTAAAAGTACTAAAAACTGGTGGATACAAAAAATCATGTCTAAAAATATATTCTAACTATAATTTATAGAAGCTTTGGGCCTCATAGACCCAAAAAACTGGATGAATAAGACAAGCCTTGATATGAGTGATTACTGTGCTACTCGCCTCAATATACTGTTTTCCTTTTGGGGGACTTTCACTTGTTATATTAGAAAGAAACCTATACTAAAATTCCTATATGATTGAGGTTCTGATGCCCCATTCAATTTGACTTTAAGGTTGCACCTTTTGAATAAAATTTGATCTAACTATTAAAATTCCAAATATGCCTTACAAAATAGAACAAATATGGTTATGTACACTATCATGGCCTTTGGATTGTGCAACTGCAGGGGCTTTAAAAGAACTTGGTGGTTCCTCATATAAGTGTCTAACAACTACTATGTTTCCAAATTCCATGATTTTATGTGATAAATTTGAGATCCTTAACTTATAAAAGGAGTCTATGTTTGAAACAAGTAGTTTATAAATCTCAGTGCTCACCCATTCATATGTGGCAAATCCCTATTGCGTATACATTCAATCCCATATATATCCTCCATAGGGTCATAACAGTCCTAAACATGTTCTCCATGGGATTTGAAGTTTTGAACATAGGTCTCATCCATGAGAACCCAATACCTTTATCACTACTCCTCACTCATGTTGACAAATCTATAGGAGAGGGGATTGAACCAAGGTTTCCTCCCTTTCTTCTATCCTCTCAGCTGAGACTTGATATCTCATGATTTCGCTGACACTAAATATCAAGTGACATGGTTCCTTGGATTGATAAATTTAAACTCTAAATATCTATATTATATAGTATTCTTGGAATGATAAATCTTTATGAGCACAACTTAAGTGTAAATCTAATCCATCAAACTTCACATTTTTTCTGCAATAGTAAAAGTACTAAAAACTGGTGGATACAAAAGTCATGTCTGATAAGATATTCTGACTATAATTTATAGAAGCTTTGTGCCTCATAGACCAAAAGGACTGGATGAATAAGACAAGCCTTGATATGAGTTATTGTTGTGCTACTTGCCTCAATATGTTATTTTTCCTTTTTAGGGACTTTCACGTGTTATATTAGAAAACAACCTATGCCAAACTTCCTGTATGATTGAGGTTCTGATCCCCTATTCAATTTGACTTTAAGGTTGCACCCTTTGAATAAAATCTGATATAACTATTAAAATTCCAAATATTCTTTACAAAATCTCACATATATGGTTATGTACACTTTTCAATCCACTGGCATGGCCTTTGGATTGTGCAACTGCTGGGGCTTTAAAATAACTTTTTGGTTCCTCATATAAGTCTCTAACAGCTACTATGTTTCCAAATTCAATGATTTTATGTGATTAATTTGAAATCCTTAACTTATCAAAGGAGGTTATGTTTGAAACAAGTAGTTTATAAATCTCAGTGCTCATAATCTCAGTGCTCACCCATTCATATGTGGCACCCTATTACATATACATTCAATCCCATATATATCCTCCATATGGTCATAATAGTCCGAAACATGTCCTCCATGGGGTTTGAAGTTTTGAACATAGGTCTCATCCATGAGAACCCAAGACCATTATCACTGCTCCTCACTCATGTTGAAAAATCTATAGGAGAGGGGATTGAACCAAGGTTTCCTCCCTTTCTTCTATGCTCTCAGTCAAGACTTGATGTCTCATGATTTCACTGACACTGAATATAAAGTGACATGGTTCCCTAGATTGATAAATTTTAACTCTAAATATCTATAACATATAGTATTCTTGAAATGAGAAATCTTTATGAGCACAACTTAAGTGTAAATCTAATCCATCATACTTCACATTTTTTCAACAATAGTAAAAGTACAAAAAACTGGTTGATACAAAAGTCATGTCTGAAAAGATATTTTGACTATAATTTTTAGACGCTTTCTGCCTCATAGACGAAAAGGGCTAGATGAATAAGAAAAGCCTTGATATGAGTGATTGTTGTGCTACACGCCTCAATATGTTGTTTTTCCCTTTTAGGGAATTTCACCTATTATATTTGAAAACAACCTGTGCCGAACTTCTTGTATGATTGAGGTTTTGATCCCCCTTTCAATTTGAATTTAAGGTTGCGCCCTTTAAATAAAATTTGATCTAACTATTAACATTCCAAATATGCTTCACAAAATATCACGGATATGGTTATGTACAATTTTCAGTCCACTGTCATGGCCTTTGGAATGTGCAACCATAAAGGCTTTAAAAGAACTTGTTGTTTCCTCATATAAGTCTCTAACACCTACTATGTTTCCAAATTCCATGAGTTTATGTGATAAATTTGAAATCCTTAACTTATCAAAGGAGGCTATGTTTGAAACAAGTAGTTTATAAATCTCAGTGCTCACCCTTTCATATGTGGCAAATCCCTATTACGTATACATTCAATCCCATATATATCCTCCATAGGGTCATAAAAGTCCTAAACATGTCCTCCATGGGATTTCAAGTTTTGAACATAGGTCTCATCTATGAAAACCCAAGACCTTTATCACTGTTTCCCACTCATGTTGACAAATATATAGGAGAGGGGAGTGAACGAAGGCTTCCTCCCTTTCTTCTATGCTATCAGCCAAGACTTGATATCTCATGATTTCATTGACACTGAATATCAAGTGACATGGTTCCCTGGATTGATAAATTTTAACTCCAAATATCTATAACATATAGTATTCTTGGAATGATAAAGCTTTATGAGCACAACTTAAGTATAAATCTAATCCATCATACTTCACATTTTTTCTGCAACAACAAAAGTACTAAAAACTGGTGAATACAAAATTAATGTCTAAAAATATATTCTGACTATAATTTATGGAATCTTTGGGCCTCATATACCAAAAGGACTTGATGAATAAGACAAGCCTTGATATGAGTGATTGCTGTGCTACTCGCCTCAATATGTTGTTTTTCCTTTTGGGGGACTTTCACGTGTTATATTAGAAATCAACCTATGCCAAACTTCCTGTATGATTGAGGTTCTGATCCCCCATTCAATTTGACTTTAAGGTTGCACCCTTTGAATAAAATTTGATCTAACTATTAAAATTCCAAATATGCTTTACAAAAGATCATGGATATGGTTATTTACACTTTTCAGTCCACTGTCATGGCCTTTGGATTGTGCAATTGCAGGGGCTTTAAAAGAACTTGTTGGTTCCTCTTGTAAGTGTCTAACAGCTACTATGTTTCCAAATTCCATGAGTTTATGTGATACATTTGAAATCCTTAACTTATCAAAGGAGGCTATGTTTGAAACAATTAGTTTATAAATCTCAGTGCTCACCCATTCATATGTGGCAAATCCCTATTCCATATAAATTCAATCCCATATATATCCTCCATAGGGTCATAACAGTCCTAAACATGTCCTCCATGGTGTTTGAAGTTTTGAACATAGGTCTCATCCATGAGAACCCAAGACCTTTATCACTACTCCTCACTCATGTTGACAAATCTATAGAAGAGGGGATTGAACCAAGGTTTCCTCCCTTTCTTCTATGCTCTCAGCCAAGACTTGATATCTCATGATTTTGATAACACTAAATATCAAGTGGCATGGTTCCCTGGATTGATAAATTTTAACTGTAAATATCTATAACATATAGTATTCTTGGAATGATAAAGCTTTATGAGCACAACTTAAGTGTAAATATAATCCATCATACTTCACATTTTTTTTGCAATAGTAAAAGTACTAAAAACTGGTGGATACAAAAGTAATTTCTGAAAAGATATTCTGACTATAATTTATAGAATCTTTGGGCCTCATGGACTGAAAGGACTGGAAGAATAAGACAAGCCTTGATATGAGTGATTGTTGTGCTACTCGCCTCAATATGTTGTGTTTCCTTTTTAGTGACTTGCATGTGTTATATTAGAAAGAAACCTATGGCAAACTTCCTATATGATTGAGGTTCTGATCCCCCATTCAAAATGACTTTAAGGTTGCACCCTTTGAATAAAATTTGATCTAACTATTAAAATTCCAATATTTTTTACAAAAGATCACGGATATGGTTATGTACACTTTTTAGTCCATTGTCATGGCCTTTGGATTGTGCAATTGTAGGGGTTTTAAAAGAACTTGTTGGTTCCTCATATAAGTCTCTAACAGCTACTATGTTTCCAAATTCCACAAGTTTATGTGATAAATTTGAAATCCTTAACTTATCAAAGGAGGCTATGTTTGAAACAAGTAGTTTATAAACAATATTTTATATAGTTTGGTGTAAACGTGGCAATGTATATCTAATTCTAAATTTGTAGTAAGCGAAAAAGTACTTCTAACTTTCTAAATTTTGTCACTCGATTAATTCTTCAATTAAAATTAGAACTCTTATATTATAAAATCAAAATTTTGAGAAGAACTATTAGAGGGAAGAGTTCACTATAATTTCTTGAAGAGATTAAAGTAAATTATGTCTTTGTTATTATTGATTGTTGCTTCTGTCTTCAACCACCTCGAAATAAAAGATATGGAAATGAAGCATGGAATTAAAGTATATTAGTATTGTTACAAGCTGAAAAGTTCCCAGAAAATGACAAGAAATGGACGCCAACAAACTATTCCTAGGGAGTTCTTGGAATGGTCAGTATTTTAGAAATGGTACTAGTCTTTTCTATAAACTTTCTTTTTGATCCCTTTGATCCCTTCATCATAATGAGTACCATTATCCACTCGATGTAGTTCAGCCACAATACTCTTTTGTACTCACCATTTTTTATGTTCAGGAAGATATTGTAGATTCTTAGTGTATGTTGTTTCCACTGAAAATTCCTTCCATAATACCTTCAATCCCCACCCCCAACATATTTAGTGAGTGGTCTATTCCTATTTCACTTTATAGATCTTTAAAGACATTGGAATTAAGTTTCCTTATAGCACTCATGCTATTTACCAGATGCATTTCTGTAGTTAATTCTCAATTCTCATCCTTTTAAATGCTTGAATTGACAATTCACAATTCACTGCAATGATATAAAATCTGTTTCAAGGCACACTTTCATTTTTTTCACTCTTGTTTCCCCACTCTATTAGAATTTATATTATGCAGGTAACTATGTTGGTACATAAGTTATAACTTATCTCATGTGTAATCACATGCAGCTAGGACCGATAGTAGAATTGTCTGTCTACTAGAATAAGGTGCAAGATATTATATGTTTGTAACTGGGCTGTCATAATTTGGCTGCTAGCTAGACTGGTGGAACATTGATTTTTTTCTCTGGCCATGTGCATGCACTAATTTGTATTTCTAATCACATGGCTTATCAGTTCCTGATATAACCAGAATTCCAAAGCTACATGATTTTAGGTAACCAAATTGGTACTATTACATTGTCATCTTCTGATACATGCAACACTGTTGATGTTGATGAGTGTCCTTTTTGGTATTACAAAATCCTATTTCTCTGTTTCCTTTTTCGACCATTAGATATTCAAAGTTGTGTATTGATACTTTTTACCATTATAGAGGACTCTGTAAGTTAGGTTCTCAAATTCTTAAAGGGTTCTAGCTCAATGGAAGAGCGTCTGCCTTACAAGCAGGAGGTTGGTGGTTCGATTCCTCCATGCCCTAATGATATTATAATATCGGTTAAATACTAAAAATGACTAAATTAGTGACCAAAACATGAGAGACATGAAACTAGGCATTAAAAATGATGCAACACATGGCGCTAATGATGAAGCCAAAAATGGCGTTGATATGGTAGAAAAATAATACGTTACTTTGGATGCAAAACATGGTGCTACATAGGAAGAAAAATATGGTGCAACAATAGAAGAAATATTTGGCGTCATTTTGGTAGCAAAACATGATGCAAAAAAGAAGCAAAAATTGGTGCAAATTTGGAAGCGAAAATTCGCAAATATTTGGAAGTAAAACATGGTGCAAAATGGGATGCTAAAGTGGTAGCAAAAATGGATGCTAATTTGGATGCTAACATGGTGCTATTAAGGATGCAAATATG
>LPNX010881886.1:34754-44758 GCA_001517045.1 Pseudotsuga menziesii
TAGACACTCGCTAGGAAGCAAAGTAGGACTTTATTTAGGAAGCAAACCTCGACGTTGTTTAGGAAGCAAAGCTGGACGCTATTTTGGAAGCAAACCTTGACGTTGCTTAGGAAGCAAATTTGGACGCTATTCTGGAAGCAAGAAAAGAGACGCTATTTTGGATGTCATAATGGATGCTATTTAGGAAGCAAAAAAAGACATTTTTTAGGAAGCTTTAAGTTTTGTCCATGATGCGTCCCATTTAGCGTCTAGTTTGACCACTCAATGTAAAAAAAATACACTAAAAAGGGATGCTAAATGGGACACTAATTCCAGGATTTGTTGTAGTGAATGAAGTCCCAAGTGGAAGAATCAACCACTCATCAAGACAATACAATGATAAATCTCAGCAACAAATATATAGTGTAGGAGACCCGGATACATAATAGTACAATGGCCATGAATAGGCATAATAGACATATGTCACAAGTGGACATCACCATGTACAATATATAGTGAACAAGATCTTCATAATTGATGAATATATCTGATAATATACTAGAATTTGAGCATGAGAGGTGACATTTCAATAATGCAGGAACAATCAAGGAGGTAGCATATGTGGAATTCCACCAAGCTCAGAGGTATTATACACAAACTGCTACTGGTACATGTCCCATCACATGAATAAAGGTGTCAAGGTCGAACTTGGTGGTCCATTGTCTAATTACCAGTCATTGATGTATACTGTTAACAGACGTGAGAAATCCCACCAATAATGATAATGGGAATCAAGGTACATAGTGCAATCTAACAAGTGTGAATAGATGTTTTGAGGTCAAAAACTTGAAAGAATCCATCGATCAGGGGACATTAATGTATTCCCAAAACTATCTATGGAGAGAGGGCCTTGATGACTGCAAGTCTCAAGGCACTCAATGGACTCTAAAATCCTATTCCAGAATAAATGATCTGAAGTCGACGGAATGGAATCCATTGGAAGGAGGTAATTAAGGCATCCCCCATCAACCAACATGAGGTACACAACATCGCTGAATAATTTGGAATAACTCAAATGAACAAGATGTGCATGAAGCAGTAACTGTATCGGGAATGTCCAACATGCAAAGACAAGATAACTGAGGAATAGCTAACTTAGGATAAAACTTCCTTCAAACAATATCATAATGAATATGGTGACTGACAGGAAGCATAGACTCGACATGTAAACTAGGACAACTCTGTGATACAGGAGGCATCAAAAGAGGCTCCATAAGGACTAGAAGCATAACCAGTCAATGGAGAAAAATTAGAATAACGAGTACAGCTCCTAAATTCATACTAATAACCCGAATGGTGGATGGAATGTACAGTGCTCTGTTCGAAGGTGACATGACTTGACAGTTGCCAAAATTAATATCATTTCTCGTCTAGATTTTTAAGTTTTTTTAATTTCTTGGAATTTTTCAGATTAGGAAGCTTGAAAAAGAATAAAAGTTCTTATAGTACATAGCTAGGAGGAAACAAGTGTCGTGGGAAAACAAACTAGTTCCAAGCAGTGGAACATACCTATGCTCAATGTAAGGAAGCATGTGCAGGATAAGGACACTGGGGGGAAGGTCTCCTCTGGGTAAGGGATGATCAAGCTACAAAGGATATAAAAAAGGCTCTACTTGGCTAGGATTGAGACAAGGTTAGGCTATATGGCTTATAACTATAAAGAGGGGAGGCAGCATAAATCTCAATAAAGCAAGAAAGAACATGATAATGCAATTACAAATTGATATAAACAGGAGTCCTTGCAGAAAATGACCAGCATAAAGTTCAAGAGAGAATATGAGCTTCTCACTCAAAGACATGGCATGACTAAAAAGGGATTCCCAAACCTAAGGGAAAAATATCATCATGGGTACCAAATGACAAAGAGGGATATAACTAGGTTACCCATTGTTATAATAATCAACCCATACTTACCCATATTTGACATTAATTAAATCATTTTTGTCTTATTCCTAGATTCCTAGATTCCCTCTCTATGCTAGTTGACTTGTACATGTTCCTCAAAGTCAATACTTGCTAAACTTGGTCATGGAGTGCTTTGGAATCATCCTGGAAACATATTTAGCATGTCTGATTTATTCCTATTTCCTTAAAGCGCATATCTATTTTTTCTGAAAGTTGTTGTTAGCACTAGAAATTAACCCAAGGTTGTGAAAGGTTCATTCCCAGGTAACAGCAGAACCACTTTTGAAGAGATAACTAGATTTCTTCTCTTCCGAGACGGATCTCTCGCCAAATATTAACAATGCTAGATATGTACAAGTGAAAATATAAATTGTTTGTAGCATTGGTTGAAACAGAACATAGGACCATTGGGCGATGGAGTCAAGATGTGCAATGGAGATAACAGAACTTATGACGGTGATTTTAACATAGATGCAAGATAGCTATTCAGTCAAAGTTAAATTATAATTGTCTGGTGAAAAAAGAAGAACAAGAACAAACCATTAACATAGAGCATTAAAGAATGAATTCTGTATTAAATTTAGAAGAAAGCTTCAGTGGATATCTAAAACAACAGACGAAGCATAGTATGTATGAATTCCAAATTGTTATATACTTATTTCATACATGAAAGAAAACATAATGAGGGAGATAAACTAGAAAACATTAACATGTGAAAGAAAGTAACAGACTGTAACATAAAACAACACATGAATCCTTGTGAAAACACCAGCTTCGGCTTTGCAACTTTATTAGAAAAATCTTGAAATCATACAACTGAAAAATTACATTGGTTACAACCCTTTCTCCCTCTATCGAGAGTACATTTATGCTATCTTAGACCTGAGGCTAATCCTTGAAACAAGGCTAGGAAACTATTTTCAGTCACAATAAGACACTAATAGTTTAGAGTGTGGTACTATTGCCGTGATTTACAAATATTAAACAGACATTATGGAGATGATGCGCATGGTATTTAAATTGACAGTGCAGATCTTTCTTCATTAAGGTAACTTGGTATGAAAATGACTGTTTATATTGCTTTTTGGAGGTCTTTTGCTGACTCAGACTGCTGCTGACGTGTCTTTCTTCCTCAAACCGCGGTGCTCAAAGGTTGACAATAAAACCCACGCTTCCGTGCTCAGCCATTTTCCTAGTTCCCCTTTCGTTAGGTAACACTGTTATAGGAGGGGACTAGAAAAAGGGTGGCCATGCATTTGATGATGATAATCCTCTAGAGTGGCTTGTCATTCTTGTACTTCTCTCTACCTCCTATGAGGAGGGTTCTCTAGCAGGTCATGTAGCTAGGTGTGTGTTTGGTCCCATCATCGCCCCTGGTAAAGTTGGTAAGTGGAAATTATAGAGGTGTTGATGAAGGCTTTGGACCTTTACTATCCCGGCTTGAGCATTTTCTCCAACAGAGCATCAACCATTATGTGATGGGACTTTGAAGGCTGTTACTGCAACTAGAGGTGCCAGGGCATCTCTAAGATGTAAAAACCCATGCACAACACAGCCAAAGGTATGGATGTCTAGAAGCAGGTGAATCTCTCTAAGTACTTAACATCTGTGCCTCGCTGGTCGAAAATTTCTTGGTACAGATAACCAGGACGATAAAGGAACGTAATTTTATGTTCTCCAACCACCAGTACCCCCTAAAAAACTAGCTTCTTGAACCACACAGCCATTCATTTCTACAAGAAAACTCAAAAATTCATGTAATTCAACGTTTTTGGTCTTTCCCTCATTGTTTACCCATTTCCATGCTTCAACGGCTCTGGAGGGTGGCATTATATAGGGTGAGCTGGATTGACCTGGAGATAGCTCACCAGCATGGTTGTACAATTGAACAGTAGTCATCATAACAATAGCATGTGTGACACATGGGCGAGGATCTTCCCATCTTGCAAAAAATCCATTCAAGTTGTCTCCTCTGATGTTCAATTATCTTATCGACCATGGATAAGACTTTGAGCACTTTCCTGCATGGATGCCTAGCTAGTTCAAGGGATTTGGATATAAAATTTCTTTCCCTTTCGCTTATAGTGATGGTGGTGTCTGAGCGGATTTAGCTCGCTGCGTCTCTTTACTTCGTGTAGAGGCTATATTCGTCACTTTAAAAATCTAAACTTCATGATTCCCCGCTATTTTTCTACGCAAGCCATGTGCCGGATCTCTGGAGTCGGGAAGGCTGGTGACATTGGACATGATATTCACCCTATGCCTATCACAAATGGCACCGAGGGGCATAATTATTTGTCATCTCATATGTGAGGCTATCCTATCTGCACCAAGTTCACCGAGAGATTCTTCCCATGCTGGCGTTTCTCATGCAGTCAGGCAGTCCGGCAATCTTGAGAATCAGAACAACGAATCCTCTGGCTCCACGTAGATATCTTTTACAATCCCTTACAATCTTTAACCATTGATTTTCTCCTATTATATGCACTTTAGATGAACTTATTCTCCCAATTTGAGCCTTCTATGTGTGGGATTTCAATATCGAGACCCAAGGTTAACATCGCACAATTTTCCTCAGTGAAACTAATAAAGATCCATGATTTACAACCTACCTTCATTTGGACCACCCAATTGTGGACACGTTGACATTTTTCCAATCTTCCCTAATCCAATTGAGCATGTACCTCCAAGTCGTAGAATCCCTCGCGTCTGTCGATTAATCTTGACCCTTCGTCGTGACCATTGATCTTTATAGCCGGTACCACTTTTCGTGATTTGGAATCATGATTTTATCCGTGCCAGTTCAAACCACAAAATAATATATGGCCATGGATCTTCTCATACTCTTATCTCCACTATTAGATATCTCTGTCCTTTAATCCATTTCATGATTCAGAAAAATTCCTTCTTCCATGCATGTTTTCCCATCGGAATTGCCCCAGGCCGTTGATCGAGCTTTTCCTTGATCTCGGCCTTTCATTGCTTATCACTTTTAATAGGCCTTGTGAATACCAAATTTAAATATTTCCTTGCATCTTCAGCCTGTGGGATCGTGCTCCATCGTCGATCCACAACGCCCCTTTATCTTATTTTTGCTACTACATGTCTCGACCATTGGAGGGATCTACTGCCATAGATCAAGATCTCCTCTCCATCTGATGATCTTAGCCGATAAAACCTCTCAATTTGATAACCTGAGAGGCATCTATATAATTCTTTTTTCCGAACATGATCCTTTTCGAATCCTTCCAAGCTCGTAACTCGAAAATTTAAACATAGTGCTAGCAACTGGCTCCATGAGGGATGTTATCCTCCCACTAAGGTAGAAAAGAGCCATGTAGACCAAGTGCCAAATCCATTGGGCTGGCCCCATTTTTCCTCAAAACCCTCAACAGGGTCTGAGTTGAACCATAAGCAAAACCACTATTGTGATACATTCACCCCTACCTACAAACCATGCCCCCTAATCATACTCTAAAACTAAAAATAGCTACAGCTGCAAACCTACACTTACAACTGAAAATGAAAACAAAATTGAACAACATTAAAGGAAATGATCGATAGAAATGGAGCTTATTTGTACCTACCTACTCTACATAATCGAGTATACATGTCTAATCAAGTGTGACTATCACTTCCAATGAAGCCAATCCAGCAACTTATCCAATAATTTTGTCTCCTTTTCATGCTTGATTAAAAACAGAGATGATAGGCATAGTGGAAAAATGTTATAATAGATAAATTGATCCTTATAGTAGAGATATAACCAGTCATTACCCTTACCTAGCCTCTACATGTATTCTGCTATGGGGTCATAGAAAGCACGACAACTTCCAACATATTCTGCCCTCTGTCTACCATGGGAAAGCTATCCAAAACGCCATTCCTATGGCAAGTTGTTAGATTGATATTCAAAATATATTTGCAAGGGATTCCCATGACTATTTTCACATGAAATATCAACCTTTTCCTTCAAAATTTATGAAGCTAATACTTTACCTTCCTTATATGCTTTAGCAGAAATATTATTCCCTTCTCCAATAGAATCAAGCAAGCACAATCCTTCTTTATGGGGTGATATTTCTGAACGTGAAAGGTCAAAAGAGACATTTGTTTGAGAACCCTTACTTCCTCCTTCATGACTCAATGCCTCATCATGAAATCCTAATGTCTCTATAAGCTGAGAGGGACTACATGATTGTTCATCCTTATCATCTTCTGTTCCAAACAAGTCTATGAAATGCACCTTATACTCCAACTTATGTTTTTGCTTAGAGGCCTTAAGTCTGTGTCTTATTTGTTCAAATGAAAAATAACACAAAGGCATAGTGTCACCTTCAGCACACTTATTATATTTTCCTATATCAGCCCTTTGACCTTGGATTGCAGCTTGATTTTCTCCACTAGCAGACCTTGGTTCTATAGCTGGATCTTTTGGTATAACCTCTAGGTATTCCTCCTCATACTCATCGTACAAGGGTATACCAAAATCCCTGTTAAAATCATCATTAACGAAATCAGTGCTAAGGAGATTGCAACCTTCAGAAAGCAAAATGGTAGAACCATCTACTTCTATAATAAGGTGGTCGTTTTCCTATCTAGTAAGGGAAAGCTTTACCTGAACAGGTACCATCCCCTTTTGTTTATGTGGCCCAACCAATTTTAATGTATCTTTTACTTCACCACTGATCCGAAAACAAGATCTTTGCTACTCTATGACGTTAACATGAATTGCATAAAGAGCATGAATGAAGCTCACAAATCCATAAGAAGAGGACCAAATAGCATAGACAATACGCACATAAAGACAACAAGTTGGTAACGGAGTTCATCCAGGATGGACTACATCTCCGAGCCTGCTTCTCAATAGGAAGGCCAATCTATAATCTCAGCATAAGGTAAAATACATGGCAATGAAACAATGATACCTTGGCGACAATGTTCAGGAAGAGAACCACTGCCCAAAACACAACAAGATTGCTTCCAGCAACTCCGAAGCCTGAAGACAGTGTAAAACGATTATAACCACTCATACCTTCCTCTTGCAGAGCTACGCAATCTCCCTTCTCTCCTTTAGCTACAAAGTCTCCACTCCAAAGCATGCCCTGTAAATGGAAATTAAGTGGGTTTATATAGGCTTGGCTTGCCCAACTCCACATTCTCCTCATGATTCTTTAGTTACAACAAATTTTACCCAAGAAGGCATATGGTTTCAACTCCCCACATTTGGTTAGGCTCTTCTTAAATTATGTAGTTGACATAGTTACAACTATGCCAACCACATTTTATATTTTTAGAATATTACAATAAAATTCTTTTCCCCCAAAACCACATGGTTCATTGAACCCACAATATGGTTTTTTTTTAAAACAAATTTGTTATAACGTAACTTGTTTTTAGACCCACTTATAACCCATTTTATATGGTTTACAATTCGACATGTGCTGAAATAGAGCACGGGTTCCCGTGCTGGGCAGAGCTCCCAGTCACGCTGGAGGAAGAACCAAGGTCAGGGCTAAGCCCTGGCTCCTTTGGAGCTCAAAATGCCACTTTAAATAATATTATTTCCATACATTACACAAAGAACACTACCGGCGCAGTTGGTAAAGGAGCGGAGACAGGGTATGGGAGGTCAGGAGTTTGAAACTGGCAGAGCATAAACATTTTGGTGATCTTCAATCAATAATGGCCAATTTGGTGCTGCCATGTGGTAGTTCTAGATTGGTCCACCTCAACGCCCAATCAGCTGCCAACTCATCTGTCGTACTACCAACTAAGTTGCGCAGTCACCTCCGTACTGACACATGTCGCATTCGGATTGATCCGTACTACTGACTATATTGCCACCTCATCATCCATACATGACACATGTCGCATCTTGATTGGTTCGTACTGCTGTCTGGATTGCCACCTCATCGTCTGTACATGACACATTTCGCATCCTAATTAGACCGTACTGCCACCTATCTTTCCGCACAACTACCACATCATCCGTCCGTACTATACAGATGACATGTGTCACCCTGTCAGTGGTGCCATGTCATCATGTTTGTATAGTATGGATGCCACATGTCACCCTGTCAGTGGTGCCACGTGGCACCTCTTTTTGCCAATTTTGCGTGTTGACCTCATAGAACAGAACACGATAACTTTCTCATACAGAGTCCGTTTGAGGTGAAATGAATGCCGTTGGAATTGTCTCAATGAGCCCTTTGATCTGGTGCTAGTTTTGGTGATATTGGAGGACTTTGAAAATTTGGTCTTCCTGGATCCTCCTGGATCATTCCTCCCCACTAAGAAGCTTTTGGCCTCCAAAATCCTTTACTAATCAACAGATAGGTGAGGGAATTGCTCCCTCACTTTCTCCTTCTCGATCCACTTGGATTTTCTCGAATGAGTGCCTCTGATGCCCGCTCGAAGATAATCAACATCACCTCTACGAGAAGGCCTTGTCCTTCTGTCCAAGATGACATCTTCCTTTAGCTCATCCACGTACTCAGGAGAAAATTCATCAACTGATGGCAATGAGACATTCTCCCTTTTAGCCATGATCATGGGAGGCTCATAGAGTTTCAAGTTCTCCACATTCACCACTGAGAATATCTGCATGTATGGCGGTAGCTCTAAGCGAAAGGAATTCGTCCCAATATTCTCCAAGATGGTGAAGGGACCATATCTAATGGGCTTGAACTTCTTTCCTTCTCCTTTCATCCTCTCCTTGCTGATGTGAAGCCACACTTTATCTCCCACCTGAAACTGATGATCAACTCTATGCTTGTCATAGCGAGCCTTGTACTGGGCTTAACTCTTCTCCAACTGCTCTTGCACTGCTTGATGTACCTGTTGAATTCTCTAAATGAACCTACAGGCTTTGTCTTCATCCTTGGAAGTGCTTGAACCAACATCTCTCCCATAAGTCCAGTCCAATGGAGTCTTTGGCAAGTACCCAAAGCATGTCTCAAATGGTGAGTTCTGAGTGGAAGAATGCAAAACCCTGTTGTAGGCATGTTGCACATACTGGATCTATTCATCCCATAACTTAGGATGCTTGTTGCAATAGCCTCGAAGCAAATGGACAACTGTCCTGTTGACTACCTCTGTCTGTCCATCGGTCTGTGGATGGAAAGCGGTGCTCCTCTTTAGCTTGGTGTCCATCATACACCATAAATTTGTCCAAAACTCTCCAAGAAATTGGGAGTCCTGATCCGAAATAATGGACGTAGGAAGTCCAAAGTGAACCCATACATGCTAAAAGAAGAGAGAAGCAGCCTGCTCTGTAGTAACCTGCTTTTTACATGGCATAAGAATACACATCTTGCTAAACCTATCCATGACCACATACAAGTAGTCATGACCCCTCCTAAACATAGGCAACCCCCCCACAAAATCCATGGAAATGCTTTCCCAAGGATGGGAATGAACAGGAAGTGGTGAGTACAGCCCCAATTTTCTATTAGTGGGCTTACAAGTAGAGCACATCACACACCCCTTTACATATTTTGTTACAATGTCTTTCATGTGAGACCAATACACAAGTCTTTGCAAATGAGCCAAAGTCTTACCTTCCCCAAAATTCCCTGATACAAGAGAAGTATGAGCTTCTCGTATTACATGGACTCTTCACTGATAGGAACACATAGCTTGCCCAAATGATAGAGCAACTTTCCCTGCAAATAGTAGTCTTCCACCTGTGTGCCATCGGTTAGCTTCTCATAAATCTCCTTGAAATCATCATCAGTAGCATACTACTCAATATAACTTTAATGGGATAAAGAAGCATTTTTCAAAACAATAGATGCAACAATAGGAGGTCTAGAGAGCATATCTGCCACTTTGTTACTATACACAATAGGAGAGCTAGTACCATTCTTGTACTTGATCACTAGATGGAATTGTTGAAGAAATCCCATCCACCTAAAATGACGAGCTTGCTGGAGCTTAGTCTGGGACCGGAGATACTGCAAGGGCTGATGATCGGTATGGATGATCGTCTCCTTACCCATCAAGTAGTGTTTCCACTTCTTGACACTCTAAACCAAAGCATACAACTCTTTGTCATA
>LPNX010881886.1:46828-64118 GCA_001517045.1 Pseudotsuga menziesii
TCTAGTAGGATTCAACAACAGCAAAGTATGGTGTAGATAATGATGAAGAGCACCAATGTACTTCAAAAGAGTGTTAGGAGAATCTAAAGAAATATTCAACTCTAGAGATTTATTTCTAAATTCTTCAATAAAATTCTGAACACTCTGACCCTTGCCTTGTATAAAACTTTACCAATCCATCATATCCTTTTGAACATAACCCAACGGATAAAATTTCTTACGTAAAGTAGAAATGAAAGCATACCATGATGAGAGAAGATTACCAATTTGTTTGCTACCTTGTTGAATCTTGCTTTCCCACCATACCAGTGTGGTGCCTGTCAGCCGAAGTGAAGTCAACTGAATCTTCACATCTTCTTCTTTGATCTACTAGACTCGACAATAGACCTCAATTTGCCTTATCCAATTGTTCAACTTCTCTGCATTCGCTTCCCCATTGAACATGGGAAAATCAAATTTCACATCAAGCTTCAATAAGGGCTTCCTTTGAGGCTCTTTGTGAGGAACCTTGGAACTCTAAGAATGAGATGAGGAAGAAGCACTTGAACTTGTGCTTGAAGATGAAGGTGAAGAGGGAGGCTCAGGAGGCTCTTTGCCAACTCCTCCTTGGTTAACTGAAGCACTGCCTTCATCCTTCACTTCTTTGTCTTCCTTCTTTACTTCACTAGCTTTTCTTTCTTTTTCCATGCGTTCTTCATAGTCTACAAACAACTTTTCTACCTTGTCAGCCATCACGTAGAAGACCTTGTGAAAGTTTGCCTCCATCTCGATGCGGGAATCATTAGCATCCATCTTCCTCCTTCGGTGTGCACGTCCGATCTAGGAATTGTAAAGCTCTAATGTACCCTCACCAACTTGTAGTTTAGCCCTCGTGAGCATCCACACTCACAATCCAACGTCAAATAGTCCTGATTTGATACCACATGATCTGAAAACAAGATCTTTTCTACTCTATGATGTTAACATGAATTTCATAAAGAGCATGAATGAAGCTCACAAATCCATAAGAAGAGGACCAAATAGCATAGACAATACGCACATAAAGACAACAAGTTGATAACGGAGTTCATCTAGGATGGACTACGTCTCCGGGCCTACTTATCAATAGGAGGGCCGATCTATAATCTTAGCATAAGGAAAAATACATGGCAATGATACAATGATACCTTGGCGACAATGGTCAGGAAGAGAACCACTGCCCAAAACACAACAAGACTACTTCCAGCAACTCCGAAGCCTGAAGATAGTGTAAAACGAGTATAACCACTCATACCTTCCTCTTGCAAAGCTACGCAATCTCCCTTCTCTCCTTTAGCTACAAAGTCTCCACTCCAAAGCATGCCTTGTAAATGGAAATTAAGTGGGTTTATATAGGCTTGGCTTGCCCAACTCCACATTCTCCTCATGATTCTTTAGTTACAACAAATTTTTCCCAAGAAGGCATATGGTTCCAACTCCCCACATTTGGTTAGGCTCTTCTTAAATTATGTAGTTGACATAGTTACAACTATGCCAACCACATTTTATATTTTTAGAATATTATAATAAAATTCTTTTCCCCCAAAACCACATGGTTCATTGAACCCAAAATATGGTTTTTTTTAAAACAAATTTGTTATAACGTAACTTGTTTTTAGACCCACTTATAACCCATTTTATATAGTTTATAATTCGACATGTGCTGAAATAGAGCACGGGCTCCCATGCTGGGAAGAGTTCCCGGTCATGCTGGAGGAAGAACCAAGGTCAGGGCTAAGCCCCGGCTCCTTTGGGGCTCCAAATGCCACTTTAAATAATATTATTTCCATACATTACACAAAGAACACTACCAACGTAGTTGGTAAAGGCGCGGAGACAGGGTATGGGAGGTTAGGAGTTTGAAACTAGCGGAGCAACAACATTTTGGTGAACTTCAATCAATATTGACCAATCTGGTGCTACCACATGGCAGTTCTAGATTGGTCCACCTCAACTCCGAGTTAGCTGCCAACTCATCTACCGTACTGCCAACTAAGTTGCGTAGTCACCTCCGTACTGACACGTGCCGCATTCGAATTGGTCCATACTACTGATTGGATTGCCACCTCATTGTTCGTACATGACACATGTCGCATCTTGATTGGTCCGTACTGCTGACTGGATTTCCATCTCATCATCCGTACATGACATGTGTCACATCCTGATTGGACCGTACTGCCACCTACCTGTCCGCACAACTACCAAATCATCTATCCGTACTGTACAGATGCCACATGTCACCTTGTCAGTGGTGCCACATCATCATGTTTGTACAGTATAGATACCACGTGTCACCCTGTCAATGGTGCCACGTGGCAACTCTTTTTGCCAATTTTGCATGTTGACCTCATAGAATAGAACGCGATAACTTTCTCATACGGAGTCCGTTTGAGGTGAAACAAATGTTGTTGGAATCATCTTGACGAGCCCTTCGATCTAGCACTAGTTTTATTGATATTGGAGGAATTTGAAAATTTGGTCTTCCTGGATCCTCCTAGATCAACCACCACCATCTTGACCTAATAATTTTTCAAACATCTTAAGGTTTTCTTCAACTTCCAAACAATCAACAAACATATGCTGCAGAGTGGTTGATTTTATTTCCAAAAGAAGTAATGACAGTTCAGGAGGAAATGTAGCTGCATAATAGATTTTAGCAGTGTTTTCAAGAGGTTGGGCTTCCTTTGGCATGTTATAATAAAAGTTTGCAAATATTCTGTTAAAAATAGACATGGCCTCACCCTCCTGCCTCTTCAAGGAATAAAACTTTGAAAGTATTTGGTCTAGTGGCCTTCTCCTACCCCAAAATTTCAAAAAGGTGTAAGAAAACTCTTCCCAGGTACTAATGGATTTAGGATCTAGGTGTTTGAACCATTCTTTAACATCTCCTTGCAAGGATTGGGAAAAATACCTCATGCAAACATCATCATGTTCTATTTCAAAAAGGTCAAAGAAATGTTCAAGAGCTTGTGAATGTTTCTTGGTAGTGAGGTCTTTGGATTCTCCATCAAATTTGGGGAGGTACTTGTAATGCTTCGCGGGAAAATCATGAAGAATAGGAGGCAAATGGAGTGGCTTATATTAGTTTGGATAACTGAGCGAGACCAGGTTAGGTGAAATAGATATGTTACCAACTATGGTTTCATGAGGTTCACAGGGGTGACTTTTAATGTCATGAGCTTTGGATGAAAGATATTGGTCAGAATCAAATGAACAAGACGATGCAACTCTTTCAGTTTGTAAATAAGGATATATAGAAATAAATTCATAGTTCTATTTCGAGTGAAATGAACCATGGAATACTGTTTTGAGAATTTTATGAAAATATAGGAACAAACCTACAAGGCAAGACAAGAAATCTTGGAAGAAACAGAAACTCAAGTATCTTATATTTTCGCCGTGCATTTTTAGGCTTCACAACGAGCTCATTTTCCCAATAGAGTTTGCCAGTTCCTTCTGAAAATTTGATTTCTGGGTCATACCGCCAACGAGCAAGTCTATATATTTTGAGAGTGGAGTCACCAAGTGAAAGGGTACAACCTTCTTGACTTCTGATCGTTATTCACCACCAACAACCAAATCTGAAATTATGTCGTTCATACCCAGGGATGATATTCAATTATGTCCCCGACAATGACACCAATTTGTTAGCACTGGAAATTAACCCAAGGTTGTGAAAGGATCATTCCCAAGTAACATCAAAACCACTTTTGAAGAGAGAACTGGCTTTCTTCTCTTCCGAGAGGGATCTCTCACCAAATATTAACAATGCCACATATGTACAAGTGAAATATAAATTGTTTGTAGGATTGGTTGAAACAAAACATAGGACCATTGGGTGATGCAGTCAAGATGTGCAATGGAGATAACATAACTTACATAGGTTATTTTAACACAGAGGAAAGATAGCTATTCAGTCACAGTCAAATTATAATTGTCTGGTGGAAAAAGAAGAACAAGAAGAAACAATCAACACAGAGCATTGTAGAATGAATTATATATTAACTTTAGAAGAAAGCTTCAGTGGATATCTGAAACAACAGATGGAGCATAGTATGTATGAACTCCAAACTGTTATACACTTATTTCAAACATGAAAGAAAACGTAATGGGGGAGATAAACTAGAAAACGTTCACATGAGAAAGAAAGTAACAGACTGTAATATGAAAATACACATGAATCCCTGTGAAAACACCAGATTTGGCTCTACAAATTTATTAGAAAACTCTTGAAAGCATACAATGCAAAAATTACATTGGTTTAAACCCTTTCTCCCTCTACCAGGAGTACATTTATACTATCTCATACCTGAGGCTAATCCCCGAAACAAGACCAGGAAACTGTTTTTCAGTCATAATCAGACACTAACAGTTTAGAGTGTGGTACTATTGAAATGATTTACAAATATTAAATAGACATTATGGGGCTGTTGCACATGGTAGTTGAACTGAGATCACAAATATTTCTTCACTCAAGTAACTTGGTATGAAAACGATCATTTATATTTCCTGCTGGAGGTCTGTCACTGAATCAGACTGTTGCTGATGTGTCTTTCTTCCTCCTTTGACCTGTCTTCCTTCCTCAAACTACGGTGCTCAAAGGTTGATAAGAAAATGTACGCTCTGATGCTCAACCATTTTCCCAGCTCCCCTTTCGTCAGGAAACACTATTATAGGAGGGTACCAGAAAAAGGGTGGCCATGCATTTGATGATGATAAGCCTTCGGAGTGGCTTATCATTCTTGTATTTCTCTCTACCTCCTATGATGAGGGTTCTCTTGTGGAATTGTTATCAGATAAATCTACTCAATCGAAATCAATCCAGATCTCCCTAGTCCAAGTGGATCTAGAACAAGTCAAATACATAATACAATCTACTTTCCTAGATCAAACAGAAATGCAAAGTAATGGATAGATCACCTACCTGAAATATGCATATGCTCTTCTTAATTTGTTGATCCAAGATCCAGAATCTTCAGATCTACAGCTGCAAAACCCTATAAATTGTGTGGAAACAAGAAAATAGCATATGCGTATCCAAACATATAATTTATCTAAGCTAACAGTTAAGAAAGAATGCTATAAACATTATTAACAACATCAATGTTTATGGAAATATATTTGTATTAATATAATCAAGGAGATACATAGAATTATACAGGAAAGAACATTACAACCTAGCCTTAACGCTACAATATTCCATTGAAAAATCCAAGCCAAGGCTCCAAAGCAAGCTAGTAAGCCACCTAGAAATTCCACCAACATAAGAGTACCATAGTCCTTCCTCCCTTCCAAATGAAGAGAGGGTTTAATTTATAAGGCTAAAGGGATAGAGTAGGTTGAGGATTAGGAGGAGAAGTCTAGGGTATCTTCCCTATAGGTTAAGAATCGAATGCCACCTCACCTAAATGACAGGGATAAACCACCACCTCATCCACCTTTGAGAAGGGTCTCAAATCATCATTTTTTCCCTCAAAACACCACTGGTGCACTTTCCAAAAAGGGAAAAAGCATCATCGATGCTCCTAGTAGTGGGAGATAGAGAGTCGGAGCACCTAGCATGAAGGGAAAAAGCACCTTCAGTGCTGCTAGCATGAAGTAAAAGAGTGCCGACCTTCCTAAAGAGGGAAAAAAGTAGGAAAATCTCAATCTCAGACAACTTTAGCAAAAAGAAATTTGGGGATTAGGAAAAGGGTTAACACATGGATCAAGAGTGCAATATTTCAATGTAACAGGGCCACGTAGCTTGTTTTGTGTTTGGTCCCCTCATCGCCCCTGGTAAAGTTGGTAAGTGGAAATTACAGGGGCAATGATGAAGGCTTTAGACATTTACTATCTTAGTTCGATCATTTTCTCCAACAGAGCAGCCATCGTTACATGCTGGGAATTTGGAGGTTGTGACTGCAACTGGAGGTGTCGAAGGGACATCTCTAGGATGTAAAATTCCACACATAGTGTAGCTAAAGGTATGGCTATATGGAAGTAGGTGAATATCTCTAAGTACTTAACATGTGTGGACTGGTGGTTAGTGATTTCCTAGTACATATAACTAGGATGAAGAGAGAACGTAATTTTATGTTTGGAAAACACCAGTGCCCCCTGAAAAACTAGCTTCTCAAACCACATAGCCATTTTTCTCTGCAAGAAAACTCAAAACTTCATGTAATTCAACCTTTTTGGTCTTTCCCTCATTGTTTACCCATTTCCATGCTTCAACAGCTTTGGAGGGTGGTGTTATATAGGGCAAGCAAGATTGACCTAGAGATAGCTCACCAGCATGGTTTTACACTTGAACAATGGTCATCATAACAATAGCATGTGTGACACATGGCCAAGGATCTTCTCATCTTGAAAAAAATCCATTCAAGCCATCTCCTCTGATGTTCAATTATCTTATCAACCACGGATAAGACTTCAAGCGCTTTCCTGCATGACTGCCCACCTGGTTCAAGGAATTTGGATCTGGCCTTTCTTTCCCTTTCACATATAGTGATGGTGGTGTCTAAGTGGATTCAGCTCACTAAGTCTCTTTGCTTCGTGTAGAGGCCATATTTTTCACTTCAAAAATCTGAACTTCATGATTCCCCGTTGTTTTTCTACGCAAGCCATGTGCCAAATCTCTGAAGCCGAGAAGGCTGGTGACATTGGACACAATATTCACCCTAGGCCTATCACAAATGGAGTCAAGGGGCATGATTATTTTTCAGCTCATACATGAGGCTATCATCTCTGCACCAGGTTCACCAGGATATTCTACCCATGCTGGCGTTTCTCATGTAGTCAAGCAATCCGTCGATCTCAAGACTCAGAACAATGAATCCTCTAGCTCCACGTAGCTCTCTTTTACAATCCCTTACAATATTTAACCATCGAGATTCTCCTGTTATATGCATCCTAGATCAATTTGTTCTCCTAATCCAAGCCTTCTATGTGCAGGATTTCAATATCAAGACCCAAGGTTAACATCCACACAATTTTCCTCAGCAGAACTAATACATATCCACAATCTGCAACTTGCCTTCATTTGGACCGCCCAATCATGGGAATGTTAAAATTTTTCCAATATTCCCTCATCTAATCGAGCATGTACTTCCAAGTCACAGAATCCCCCACATCTATATATCAATCCTGACCCATCGTCGTGACCATTGATCTTTGCAGCCAGTACCACTTTTCACGATTTGGAATCATGATTTTATCCATGCTAGTTTGGACTGTGAAATCATCTATCGTCATGGATCTTCTCATACTCTTATCTCCACCGTCAGATATCTCTATCCTTTAATCCATTTTGCAATTCAAAAAATCTCCTTCCTTCGTGCATGTTTTCCCTATAGAATTTCCCCAGACCGTCGATCGGGCTTCACCTCGATATCGGCCTTTCATCACGTATCCCTTTTAACAGTCCTCGCGAATACCAAATTTAAATATTTCCTTGCATATCCATCCTGAGGGATAACACTCCATTGTTGATCTTATTCATTGTGAATTTGGATCGTTGAACCATGACACCCCTTTATCTTATTTTCATTGCTGCATGTCTTGACCATTGGAGGGATCTACTACCATAGATCGAGATCTCCTCTCCATCTTATGGTCTTAGCTAAAGAAACCTGTTGATTTGATAAATCAAGGGGTGTCTATATAATTATTTACTGAATAAGATCCTTTTCGAATCCTTCCAAGCGCATAACTCGAAAATTTAAACATAGTGCTAACAACTGCCTTGCTTTACATCATTTTTAAGGCATAAAGGAAAAGCTAGTCTAGGGGAACTTGGCTTGTTTTTTGACCACATAATCCTCCTTCATTTTGTCCAAAAAAAAGCATGAATGGGTTGTCTTTCCACCACTTATTATCTTTCCCACTTTCTTTATCTAATTCATGAGGATGTTCTTGGATTTGGAAAGTCCTTTTTGCACCTATGGAGGATTTGACTTGATTTAGTAAGCCTGCTTTTTGACCAACTTCAATAGCTACCTAGTGCTTTCGAATCTATTATGTAATTATATATTTGAGAAGATATTAATTCATATGGTTGGATAATGTACACTTATTCAATACAGGATTAAGTTATGCTCCAATTTCAGTCTCCTTTTGTGTGAATTTTGCATGTTTTATTAGCAATTTTGTGAGTGTAATTTATCTATCTCTTGGGTTCAATTTCCACATTGTATCAGAGCCTTTGTAGATCGATTTCTTTCCTTCCAAATTCTTATGGCAGGTTTGACATCATTGATTGGGAGCACATTTTGCTGACTGAAGGGCATGGGAGCTGAGATATGGACCAATCTCAAAGGATCATCTTGATGACTCCATTCAATTTCTTTGAATGGAAAGCTGAGATGGAGATATTGCTAAGAGAAAAAGGTCTCTACAAGGTTACCATGGCTACTGAGGTAGAGCCCAATGCAGCTGCAGAGAAAATAAATGGCACAACAGGAGGGATGAGGCCTATGGTATTTTGTGTCTAAGTATTTCAAGAGACCTCCTCTTTCATCTTGATTCATTGGCATATACTAGAGGTGTGGGAGAAGCTTGAAGATATTTTTGGAAAGACAGATGAGATGAGAGGACATCAAATCAAGAATGAATTGATCTCCTTGATTCCTAGTAGCTTCGAATAATTGAAACTCTATTTTACCAAGTTTAAGGCTCTTATTTTGTAGTTAAAACAATGTGGGATTGAAAAGAAGGAGGAGAAGCTAGTTTTGACCATTCCCTCAAAGCTTTGTTCTGACTATTTAGTGTTTGTTTCAACCTTCTATGCCATTAAATTGCTAGCTCGAACCTCGAAGATCCCTAATCCTGTTGAGTTCATGGATTCCCTCACTCAAGAGCAATATAAATTGGTGATTATGGGCACCATCAAACCTTCCAAAGACCAATATTTGGTTGCTGGATATTCGAAGGTGGATTCAAAAAGAAATAAAAAAGCTAAAAATACACCTAAGAAAAAGAGAGACAAGGAAAAGTCTCAATAGGAGTCATTGGGATCCAATAAGAAACCTAAGAAGAAGAATAACACAGGAGAAATGAGCAAGTGTTCATACTACAGTAAGGGCTGTCATCCTAAGAGATCTTGCATGAAAAATAAAATTGACATGTCAACCCAATTCCTAGAGAATAACAACATCTCCCTTCCTAATTTCTCAAAGAAGAGGGAAGGAGGATCAAATTCAGAAGACAAGGAGAGAGTACATGCTTTGGTTGCTGGCACCTCAAGCTCACTTAGCTTCATCATTTATTATGGAGCTTCCAGACATAAGATATTTTCCTCTCTTGACATGTCGAAAGGTCCACCAATATTTTTGGGAGATAACTCTCTGACTGGCACTATGGGAAAGGGTAGGATTGATCTTAACCATGGTAATTTCAATAATGTGTTGTATGTTCTAGGTGTTGCCTCTAATATATTGTCAATGTATCAGATGACTCACACTAGGTCTCCAAATAAAGTCATCTCCCCCCCCAATGAAGTTGAAATCACTGATATTTTGAATGGTAAATTCATAGTGAAAGGTGTTGTTGATCACACTTCGAAGGTATACAAGTTTTCCCATTTTCTACCCTACTCAAACCCCTCTGCTCTTCTTACTCATGCTAATGAAGCAAGAAATATTTGGCATGAAAAATTTTCCAAATTAACTACAAGTATCTTTCTGATTTGAGTGACAAATACATGGTCATAGGGTTACCAAAGATTAAGTTTTCTAAGGGAGTCTGTCAAGGTTGTATCCTAGGAAAACACCCAGAGCACAAATATGAGAGAGCTAGTCATGAGAGAACCTCTGCACCTCTTGAGTTGATCCACAGTTACATTGCTGGTCCATTCCCTCATATGTCCATGCATTAGAGGAAATTTTAGGTCTAAAATGGGCCTCCTAAGGAAAATAATAAAATAATAGTTATTAATTTTGGAGGAAGAATGAAAAAAACTACTTTTTTGTTCATATTTTTGACATATCTCCCTGTGTTTTTACTCAAATTATGAGTAGGAGAGCTCATTGGATGCAAAATTTAATTCCGCATCCAACAAGTATGCACACTACATACTTTTGATGGACCCCTCTACCCAAAAAACTAGAAATGCCATAAAAAAATGTGATGTTGACATCATCGTCATGTTTTTTCAGGTATTTCTTATTTTTTGGGTAGCCGGGTCCACCAAAAGTATGGAGTGTGGGTACTCGTTAGATGTGGAATTAAATTATGCATCCAACGAGCTCTCCCTCTTGAAGTTTGAGTAAAAACATAGGAATATATGTCGAAAATACGAACAAAAAAAGTAGTTTTCTTTTATGACAAATATGTCAATTCAACCATTATGGTTGACTCATTTTATTGAAATCATTATTGGTTCTTGAATTCCAAATCACAAAATTTATTGTTGGTGCATTTTCTTATAAGGCCCATTTTAGACCCCAAATTTCCTCTAATGAATCAATCCAAATATGCACTCACCTTCATAGATTATAGTTCCATGTATTGTTGGGTTTACTTCCTAAAGCATAAGTCTGAAGTTTTTGACCTCTTCAAAGTCTTTAGAGCCTTGGTTGAAACTAGTCTAGGAGGAAACTCAAGATCCTAAGATATAACAATGGTGGTGAGTATGTAAATTTTGATTTCATCCAGTATTGCAAATATGCAGGTATCCAGATGTAGCATTCTATTCCTTACACACCACAAAAAAATGGTGTTGCTGAGAGAAAGAATAGATCACTGAAGGAGATGGCAACTTGCATGATGGAGGATAAAAATTTTCCACCAAATTTTTGGGCCAAGGATATAAACTGTACATTGTATATCTAGAATAGGGTGCCACATAAGTAGATTTATGGTATGAATTCTTTCAAATCTTGGAGTGGGCACAATCCATATGTGACCCATTTTAGGATTTTTGGCTCAAAGGCTTGGGCTAGAATTCCAACTGAAAAGAGGAAGGCTTTGCAACACCAAATCCAAGAGTTCCTATTTGTTGGGTATTTTGAATATTCAAAAGGGTAAAATCTGATCAACTTGAGCACTAACAAATCTTTCATTGAAAGAAGTGTTCAGTTCGAAGAAGAGCCTTCAACATCAATTGAAGTTGGAAAGTCCTCTTCACCACCACAACCATTGAATGTAAGTGAATAAACTAATGAGTTTGTTGATTCTGATATGTATGATAATGATGAATTAATTTCAGATCCTAACAGACCTACAAGACCAAAGTGGGCAGCAAGGACCATTCATCCAGCTGGGGAACTAGCTGGAAATCCTAATGACACTAGGAGGACTAGATCTCAATTTGAGAGTGCCCTTTGTGTGAAAGATCGAATATTTGCTGATAAGTGTTATTTTATGATAGATTCTGATCCATATAAATATGAATATGCAACACATGAACCAAGATGGAAAACAGCCATGAAAGAAGAATTCAGCTCACTCCAGAAGAACAACACATGGGAATTGGTTGATGTCCCCCCAGGGAGAAAGCTAGTGAAGTGTAAGTGGGTCTTTAAAACTAAGTTTGTTGCTGATGGTTAAACTTTTAAATATAAGGTAATATTGGTAGCCAATGGATACTCTTAGTTACATGGTATTGATTACAATGATACCTTTGCACCAATGGCAAAGATGGACTCCATAAGGCTTGCTCTAGCCATTGCAGTTTCGAAGTAATGGGAGGTACATCACATGGATGTAAAGTGTGACTTTTTGAATGGAGATCTGAATGAAGATATTTATATGCAGCAACTAAAAGGTTTTGTATCTAATCCAAATTTCGTGTGCAGGTTAAAGAAATCATTTTATGGGCTCAAGCAAGCCCCCAAGGTTTGGTATGCCAATATTGATGGCTTTCTACTGTCACTAAATTTCTTTCGATGCAAGTATTATCCTAATGTATATTTGAAGCTGATTCATGAATATTTAATGATTATTGTTCTCTATGTGGATGACCTACTGATTACAGGAAGTTCAAAGAAAGAGATTGCCTCCTTGAAGGATGCAATGAACCATGCCTATTATATGACAAATTTGGGATTGTTGAGCCAATTCTTGGGTCTCGAAATTGCCCAATACCAAGATGGAATCAAAGTTCATCAGTAAAAGTATGCTTCATATTTTCTCACCAAGTTCAGCATGAAATATTTCAAGCCAAGAAAGACTCCATTCCTTTCACGAGTTAATCTTGAAGAAGAAGGTTCTTCTCCCATGGTAAATAATATACTGTATAGGCAGTTGATTGGGTTTTTGCTTTATCTTACACATACTCAACCTGACTTATCTTATGCAGTTAGTGTGGATTCGAGATATGTGGATCAGCCTCATGAGATCCATTGGAGAGCATCCAAGAGGATCCTAAACTTTGTTCAGGGAACAAGGATTCATGGGATTTTCTACAAAGAAAAATATGACTTAGAACTAATTGGATTTATTGAAAGTGATTGGGAAGATGACAACACAGATCGAAATTATACCTCAAGATATGTGGTCATGTTTGCATAAGGAATAATCAACTGTTAAAGTAAGAAGCATAGTGCCATAGAACTCTCATCTACAGAGGAAGAGTATAGTGGAGTTGTAAATGCAACTACTCAATGTTTATGGTTGCGGGGGATACTTGGAGAATGTGGTTTCGAATCAGATTTTTCAACCGTCATCTATTGTGACAATCAAAGCACCATTCAAATCCCCACTGATCTAGTTCAAATACAAAGAACCAAGCACATTGAGATCCATAGATTGAGATCCATACGCACTATATCAGGGAGCTTGTGCATGATGGTACCATTGCTCTACTCTAATGTGCATCTTCAAAAAAAGTAGCAGATATCTTCACCAAATTATTCTGTAAGAAGACCTTCAGTAATCTAAAATAAGTGCTGGGAATTACTGATCATGTGGTGAAGAATGATTGATAACAAGATTTCCAAAATTTTGTTTCATGTCCATGTTTAAGGGAATATTTTCCCACTAGGTTTTTTCCTCTTTCCTTGGTTGTATGGACATGCAGTATCTAAAAGGGTGACTAAGCCTTGTTGCTAGGCCCTATAATTTTCTGATATTTACTCATAAATTCAAGCTTAAAGGGGGGTGTTATAATAATCAACCCATAGTTACCCATATTTGACATTAATTAAATTATTGTTGTCTTATTCCTATATTCCCTCTCTATGCTAGTTGACTTCTACATGTTCCTAGAAGTCAATACTTGCTAAAATGGGTAACGGAGAACTTTGGAATCATCCTAGAAACATATTTACCATGTCTTCTTTATTCCTAGTTCCTTAAAGTGCATATCTTCTTTCTCTGAAAGCTGTGTTGCTTTACAGTAGTTTTAAGGCATAAAGGAAAATCCAATCTAGGGGAACTTGCCTTGTTTTTTGACCACATAATCCTCCTTACTTTTCTCCAAAAAAAAGCGTGAATGAGTTTTATTTCCACTACTGATTATCTTTCCCACTTGATTTAGGTAATTCATGAGGATCTTCATGGATTTGGAAAGTCCTTTTTGCACCTATGGGGGATTTGACTTGATTTAGTAAGCCTATTTTTTGACCAATTCGAATAAAAACCTAGTGCTTTTGAATGTAATTTCCCTGACCCTTCGATCAGTGAAGAGGATGCTACCACAACCTTAACCATCCAGGCAACCAGCCCCATGAACATGTGCATTCAGAAAATACTAAAACAAAATGCATTGAAGTAGAATATACACAGATACATAATTATTTATCATACACAGTGGAAACAACATACATTCATACAAGCATTCAACATGTTCACCATATTCATTAACAGTAAAATTATTGAAGGAGTAATATAGACAAGATTACTTATCTTATGAAGAACTCGTTCCACAACCAACTACGTCGTTGTAACGTTCCACCCAACCATAGGCTAGCATGCTCCTAAATCTCTCAGCAATGATGCCACCCTCAAGTTGGTCATGATTCCCCAAGGAATAAGGAACAAGCAGGCTTACACATAGCCAAGGATACACAAAACACAACCAAGCCAACACAGTTGGGTTGATCAGGCCATCAAGGAGCTAGGAAAGGCTAAATGCTAAGTTGGTGAGCCCATTACAGAGCTATAAACACCTACACCAGAACTATCCTAACTTCTAAGGAACCCACACACACCCAACATAAGGAATCAGTCCCTTCTTTGCTACACAATCCCTCAAGCCCTGACTTCTCTTCCAGTGCTATTCAGGGGTTGTGGAGAAGAAATCCATCCCTGTAGCTTTGTCTGTGTGGTTTCCAAACACACCAGATTTATCAAGAAAACCAAGCCCCCATCCTTTCTCCCAACATTGTCCGAAGACTAGCCATTGTAAACATGCAGTCACAGAAGCGATTCACAGCTTGGTTAATGAAAACAACTGCTGAGTCGTTCTTGGTCCTATCATGGCCAAAACAACTCACAAAACAATCTACAGCAACCCCCAAAATGTAAAGAAGACCCCAACAAAACACAACGTAAGGGAGATCACAGCAAACCCGTGAATCAATCTGTGAGGAAAGTATACACCTACACCATCTGCAAAATTCGTAGAGGAAAACTACGTGAGTAAAACCAAGAAAATCCTGTGTGTGAGAATGAGAAAGAATCCCGCCCCTGTGTGACGAGTGACGATGAACAACTCTGCCTATGCGTGAGGATGAGCTAAAAATGGAGAGAATGGCGTAGTGGAGAGAGTGAAATGAGGCGCGTAGTCATTCTTCTGCCCATCGTGAGGTTCAATCCACTGGTGGAGTGTGCGTGTGGGAAAGGACTGACAGTCCTTCCACACTCCACTCCCAGCCATAACTACCTCAACTACTCAGCAAAACATTAAATTGGTAGTTGGATAAGACAAGGAAAGATGGGCAATTCAAACAGGGTGGTGACACATGGAATTCCCCCCCATAGCCCAAGGTTTGACATCCCCCACCCTTATCCTTATGAGAATCATGCCCCTTCTGAATTTAGTTGCCACAAACATAGCTGGTTGGGGTTCATCTAAATTAAAGATGCATATCTACATGATGACAAAACTTAATATATGTCGTATACCACGTAGACCATTGGCAAAGATCCCGTTCGTCGAAACATAACACAATTAAATCAATGGTGGGGCTTTTTCCTTTAGCTCCACACCACGATTCATTACATTATATACATCATGTGTGTTTAATGCAATGGGTTCAAAACTTGGGTGTTACATTCCCCTCCCCCTTCAATAGCACTATCCTTAGTGCTTTACAAAATTTGAACAAAATGCTACACTGGTATCGCCTCAGTGTTCCGCAGAATTGAACAAAAATGGATGTGCCAATTGCATGGCATCCTCCACCTCCCATGTAGCCCCTTCATGTATATAGTGCTCCCATTGCACCTTTACCTAACCTATGGCTCAATTTCAAAGCATTTTGACCTTCCTGTCGAGGATGCACATTGACTCGGTTCGAAACTCTCCCTCGAGTTCCACCTGAATAACATCCCAATTTATCACATGGTTAGGATCATGTACATATCTCTTAAGAAAAGAAACATGAAAAACATTATGAGCTCTAGTACTAGCAGGAAATGCAAGTCTATATGCAACTAGCCCTATTCTCTCAAGCACTTCAAATGGCCCACAATATCTTGGTGACAGCTTGGCACAACTTCCAAACTTCATGGAAATATTCCTTGCCCTCACTCTAAGGTAAACATGATCCCTAACATTGAACTCCATGTTCACCCTATGCTTATCTGCATAGCTCTTCTGTCTATCCTGTGCTGCTTTCAGATCTTTCCCGATCTTCACAATCTCTTGCTCCATTTCCTTAAGCAATTCTGGTCCAACCACAATCCTGTTCATTGGATTATCCCAAGTCACTGGTGTGCTACACCTTCTTCCATACAAAGCTTCATACGGACTCATCCCCAGGATTCCTGCTATCCATTGTTATAAGAAAACTCTACCAAGTACAAGTAATCTACCCACTTGGTTGGTTTTTCCATCACGTACATGCAAAGCATATCTTCAAGCACCTAATTAAATCTCTCTGTTTTCCCATCTATCTGAGGATGGTATGCAGTGCTGAAGTTTAGCTTTGTACGCAAATCTGCAAACCCCTTCCAAAAGTTGGAAGTGAACTTGACATCTCTGTCAGAGACTATTGCCTTCGGTAATCCATGCAATTTGAATATCTCCTTCATGAATATCTTTGCAATGTCATCCATCTTATGTGAAGACTTCACCAGTATAAAATGTGTTGCCTTTGTCAACTTGTCCACCACAACCATGATGGAATCATGTTGTCTCCAGGTCATCGGTAATCCTGTAATAAAATCTATGGAAATAACTTCCCATTTCCATTCTGGAACTGGAAAAGGCTGCAACAAGCCTGCTGGATGTTAATGCTAAACCTTTACTTGTTGACATTTCATGCACCTCGAAATGTACTCAACCATATCCATTTTCATTCCTGGCCAAAAGTACTGCTTTCTAGCTATAGCAGTGGTCTTTTGGTATCCTGGGTGACCGGAGTATGGAGCTTGATGGATTTCATCCATAACAACTCTCCTCAAACATGCTACATCTATAATATAAATTTTACCTTTATAAGTGAGAATCCCATCTTCTTCCAATTTATATCCCTCATACCTCTTCTCAAGACTTTGCTGTTGCAATTTGTCTTTTACCTGCTCATACAATTCATCTCCAGTAACATGACTAACAATCTGCTGCTTCAAATCCGATTGGCAAATACTAAGAGATGCCACATGCATTTCTTGCATCTTCCTGTTGAGTGCAGCAGCTACCTTGTTCTCCTTTCCCTTTATGTGCTTGATTTCAAAATCAAACTCACATAGAAATTCTAGCCATCTCACTTCTCTAGCATTTAGAGTAGGCTAATCAAACAAATACTTTAGTCCACAGTGATTTGTTTTGAGCTCAAATCTCCTACCCATCAAGTAATGTCTCCACATCTTGAGAGCATGTACTATGGCTGCAAGCTCTAGATCATGGGTGGCATAGTTCTTCTCATGCTCCTTCAGCTTTCTTGACTCATAACATATAACGTGGTTGTCCTGCATAAGGACTCCTCTAAGCCCTTGTCTGCATGCATCGGTACACACCACAAAATATTTCTCTAGATCTGCAACTTTCAATACTGGTGCACTGGTGAGAAGATTCTTTAACCTCTGTAAACTTTCTTCACACCTCGATGTCCATTCAAACTTCATCCCCTTCTTTTGCAAAGAAGTGATGGCATGTGCAACTTTGGAGAATCCCTCAATGAATCTC
>LPNX010881886.1:64176-85994 GCA_001517045.1 Pseudotsuga menziesii
CATCTTACATTTGTCACATTTCTTAGAGTTGGCCAATTCATAATGGCTTCAATCTTTTCAGGGTCCACAGATATACCCTGCTCTGAGATAATGTGACCCAAGTACTGAATTCTATCTCTATAGAAGTCACACTTGCTTAGTTTTGCATACAACTGGTGCTCCCTAAGAAATTGCAATGTCAAACTCAAATGCTCTTCATGCTCTTTCTCATTCTTAGAATAAAAAAGAATGTCATCAAGGAAAACAAGAACAAACTTGTCCAAATATCTACTGAAGACACTATTCATAAGGCACATAAATGTAGCTAGTGCATTTGTGAGACCAAATGGTACCACTACAAACTCATAATGTCTATAGCTTGTCCTGAAGGCTGTCTTATGAATGTCTTCATCCTTGATTCTCACCTGATGGTAACCAGACCTCAAGTCAATCTTGGAAAATACCTTTGCTCCTCTCATTTGATCAAAGAGGTCATCGATCCTAGGCAGAGGATATTTATTCTTCATAGTAACATTGTTCAATTGTCTGTAATCAATACATAACCTAAGTGTACCATATTTCTTCTTTACAAATAGAACTGGTGCTCCCCAAGGAGACACACTCGACTGGATATACTTCCTTTCCAATAACTCTTGTAGTTTCATCTTCAACTCTAGCATCTCTGGTGTACTCATCCTGTAGGGTGTCTTGGACACTGGTGCTGCTCCTCGTACAAGTTCAATTGTGAAATCAATGTCCCTCTTTGGAGGAAGCCCTGGAATCTCATCAGGAAACACATCCTTGAATTCCTATAACACCTAATAGTCCTCCAACCTAGGAGTTTCATCTCCTGATGTCTCCAAAATATGAGCTGCATACAACTGGAAACCCTTCCTACAGAACTTCTTTAACTGCATTGCTGAAAAATGTCGTACTGAAATCACCTTTGGAATACCTTTCACAACTACTAGGTTCCCCTCTTCATTCATGCATTCGAAAGTCTTATTGTAACAATCAAGCTTCACCCTGTGAGCTTCTAACCAATCCATTCCAATGAGAACATAATAGGAATCAAGTGGTAGAACATTCAGATCTACACAAGTGACCAATCCATCCATGAACAATGGACATTTCTCTACCACTTCACTGAATTTTGTCTTAGTTCCAGTGGCTAGCTGAACTAACCAAGACTTCCTATGCTTTACTTTCTTAAAATCACAAATATCCACTACTCTAGGAGTAATGTAACTGTGAGTAGAACCAAGGTCAATCAAAATAGAAATAGATTGTTCAACAATCTTAACTGCAACTTCAACCACAACTGCCTGGTGATTCGCCTGGCGGTCCTCCAATGCTGCGTAAATCCTAGGGACTTCCCTTGCTACTTGACCCACTGTTTCTGCTTCTTGAATGTTGAAATCTAGCCTCACACTCTCATTCTCGAGTGGACAATTTTTTCACATGTGGGATCCTCCACATTTCCAATGTTGAAGTGGTCCTCTATTCTGTTGTGGATCCTTATGATTTTCTCCTATCAATCCAATTCGCTTACTCAGAGCTTGAGATGGATTCTTCTACTGATTCGTGAAGTTAGAAGGTTTGAATCCTTTCCTTCTTTGGTCAAACTTCTCATTTTTCTTATCCTTCTGTGCCTTAGGGTAATCTGGCTTACCTTTGCTTTGCTCATGGCAATACTTATCCTTCTGTATTGCTTCTTCAAGAGTTCTAGGTTCATAAAACTCAATTCTATCTTTGTAAGACTAAGGTAGTCCACTCAGAAAACACCGGACCTTCACTTTTTCATCTCTGATGTACCGAACATACCTCAACAGCTCCAAAAACTTATTTGCATATTCTTCCATGGTCCGTTCCCCCAATCTCAGCTCATGGAACTCCTTAATCTTGTCATCATAATACCTGTCAGAGAGGTATTTCTACTTGAAATACTTCTTGAACTGTTTCCACTAAAGCCTCCTTTCACTGATCCTCTTTACTTGATTGAAGTGATCCCACCAAATGGACACTCTTCCATTCAGATTGAATATGGAAACTCTTTCCTTCATGTTTCTCGAATAGTCATGCACTTGAAAGTACTTCTTTATTCCAAGAAGCCAAGATTCAACCTCTTGTCCGGTCTTTACCTCACCATCAAATGTAGGAGATTTAGATTTCCTAAATTCATCCCAAGAGTGGTCCCTATGGTGTCTCTTTCTTTTTCTTTTACGAGAAGAAGAACTAGAATCCTCATTGGATTCCTCAAAATCAGATGATCCACTAGAATTCCTTCTCCTTCTCCTGGTACTGCTCTTACTACCTTCTGGTCTTGTTGTACCTTATCCAAAGTCTATCTTTCTTTGCAAGTCTGTCAAACTCTACAACATTGCAGCATTCAACTGATGCTACTCTTCCTGGGCTTTGATCAAGCTTCTCATGGTGGCTGCAACATCTGACTATGTCTCTTGGAATCTCCTCCCATTGGACTCAATGCCATCATTCCCATTATGGACATTTTCTCCCATGGCATTTTCTTCTTGCTTGTAAGAATACCGAGCATCATACCCATCATGGGTTCTCATGACTGAACCACCTCTGGCTTTACCACACTGTTCTCTTTGGAGTACTACTCTTGGAAGTTATCTAAAGTTTTGCAAATGTGTTTGTATAAAATTGTTTGATGCATAATATTAATATAAATCAAAATTACTTACCTTTTCTTCTGGAAATTCATAAAACAACAATTATGCAAAAACACAGAATTTTCTCTCTTTCATATTCAGCTCTGTGACCATGGATAGTCTACTGAAATCTGCTGAAAACCAACTGAAGACAGTCGAAAGTGCTCAAAAAACTACTGAGAAATTCTTCTAAAAAACCCAAATTTCCTTAGGCCCAATCGGACCTCTTCCTAGCTGTTCTGTCAGTACTGTGGTAGTCAAAACAACTACCCCTCTAATCTGCATTGGTAATCGAGTTCACTATGCATCGGGTGCATAGTCCTTTGGGCAGCTGCAATGACGAAAAGTGTTCAATCCACTAACCATCCCTGATGGCTAATGACTCTAGGACTTAGAAAATTTTTCGAAATTTCCCCTTTAGTCTTCCTTTTCGCCACTTGATCAACTCAATTCTCTTCTTTTCATCGGTGAAATAGTTCCACTAGCAGCCGTAATGGCGGAACACCATTTTTGATCTTCTTCCACTCGGCGGCCCAATCTACTAATGCTTTCCGATCAGCGAACTAATTTTGACCGGCATCAACAGTCGGAGCTTTTCCTTGTCGGAAGACTAGTGCTCTAGGCTTTCACAATGGCGGACGCACAAAACACTATCTTCTTTCGATAGCTGATGATTTTGGACCTTAGGAAAAATTTTAAACTTTCTTTATTGCATCGACGTTCGGAACCACTAAGCACTATGTGTCACAGATCGGAGCAGTGGCGGTTAAACTTCTAATCATCGGCGTGCTGGTCCACATGGCAGCTGCAATGGCGGAATGACAACAACTAAGTTCTTCCATGGTGTCGGTGAACCCAACAACTATTTTCTGTCGACGGACGTCAAACACTTAGAAAATTTTCCACAATTTTCCTTCCAACTATCCTCCATCGGTGTGTTTCCACCTAGATCTCTGTTGCATCGAAAATCTATCCCACTAAGTTTTCCGATGAACCGACAATTCAAACACTTAGACAAATTTTGTGAATGTCCCAATCATTCACTAATTTCTCCTGGGCAGAAGGAAACATGCCTCTGCTAACTGGTCTTTCACGGCCCATAGAGGCCCATGCTTCAACCTGCAAGCTCTGATACCACACTATAACGTCCCCGACCCTCCGACCGATGAAGAGGATGCTACCATGGATTTAACCATCCGGGAAACCAACCCCATGAACATGTGCATTCATAAAATACTGAAACAAAATGCATTGAAGTAGAACATACACAAATACATAATTATTTATCATACACATCGGAAGCAACATACATTCATACAAGCATTCAACATGTTCACCATATTCATTAACAGTAAAATGATTGCAGGAGTAATATAGACAAGATTACTTATCTTATGAAGAACTCGTTCCACAACCAGCTATGCCACTACAACGTTCGACCCAACCATAGGCTATCATGCTCCTAAATCTCTCAGCAATGCTTCCACCCCTGAGTTGGGCATGATTCCTCAAGGAATAAGGAACAAGCAGGCTTACACATAGCCAAGGATACACAAAACAAATCCAAGCCAACACAGTTGGGTTTATCAGGCCATCAAGGAGCTGGAAAAGGATAAATGCTAAGCTGGTGAGCCCATTACAGAGCTAGGAACACCTACACTAGAACTATCCTGACTTCTAAGAAACCCACACACACCCAACACAAGGAATCAATCCCTTCTCTGCTACACAGTCCCTCAGGCCCTGACTTCCCTTCCAGTTCTATTCAGGGGTTGTCGAGAAGAAATCCAGCCCTCTAGCTTTGTCTGTGTGGTTTCCAAACACACCAGGTTTATCAAGAAAACCAAGCCCCCATCCCTGCTCCCAACATAGTACGAACACCAACCACTACAAAAATGCATTCACACAAGCAATTCACAGCTTGGTTAAGGAAAACAACTCCTAAGTCATTCTTGGCCCTATCATGGCCAAAATGACTCACAAAAAAATCTACAGCAGCCCCCAAAATGTAAAGAATACCCCAACAAAACACAACATAAGGGAGATCACAAAAAACCCATGAATCAGTCTGTGAGGAAAGTATACACCTACACCATCCACAAAATTCGTAGAGGAAAACTGCATGAGTAAAACCAGGAAAATCCTGTGCATGAGAATGAGCAAGACTCCCGCCCCTGCGTAAGGATGAACAACTCTTCCTATGCATGAGGATGAGCCGACAATGGAGAGAATGGAATAGTGGAGAGAGTGGAATGAGGGGCATAGTCATTCTTCTGCCCATCATGAGCTTCAATCCGCTGGTGGAGTGTGCATGTGGGCAAGGACTGACAGTCCTGCCACACTCCACTCCCAGCCATAACTACCTCAACTACTCAGAAAAACATTAAAGTGGTAGTTGAATAAGACAAGGAAATATGGGCAATTCAAACACAGTGGTGACACATGGATTTTCCCCCCCATAGCCCAAGGTTTGACATCCCTCACCCTTATCCTTATTAGAATCATGCCCCTTCTCAATTTAGTTTCCACGAACGTAGCTGGTTGGGGTTCATCTTAATTAAAGATGCATATCTACATGATGACAAAAATTAATATATGCTGTATACCATGATAGACCATCAGCAACGATTTTGTTCACCGAAACATAACACAATTAAATCGATGGTGGGGCTTTTTCCTTTAGCTCCACATTGCGATTCATTAAAATATATACATCATGTACGTGTAATGCAATGGGGTCAAAACCAGGGTGTTACATTGAATATCTCATGTAAGTATATATTTGAGTAGCCTATTACTTCATATGGTTGGCTAATGTACACTTCTTCAATATAGGATTAAGTTATGCTCCAATTTCAGTCTCTTTTTGTGTGAATTTCGCATGTTTGATTAGCAATTTTGTGAGTGTAATTGATCTATCTCTTGGGTTCAATTTCCACACCCATGAATAGGAAGGATCTACCACCTATGTAATGCTAGTTCTAGTAGTAGTATGATGGTTATGTAACATTACAAAGTGCTTTTGTACCTGTAGTTAAGGTGACATGGTCATAATGTGATTTGAAATGCAAGCGGAAAATGTGATCCTATCATAAATGCCAGTTTGAAATTATACTTGTAATAGATACGAATGGGTCAAGAACTATGTAAAAGTACATTCGAATCGATCCCCCACACAACAAAATTAGGAAAAAATAGTTCAAAAAGTTCAATAAGGTTCAAAACTATAGGGTAGTGGGTAAAAATTCAAAAATATTTTTTATAAATAGTGAAAAATCATATTTTACGATACCATTTTGACTTTTCACCACACATAGTGCATTGGAACTTTTTTGAGCCAAGACCTTCAAACACTGATTTCGGGAGCTACGAGCCATGGAATCAAGAATTGTCTGAGCCAGGTAAATATTCATCCCACACTCAATATTTTTAGTGGTTGTATTTCAATTTTTAGTGGTTGATTTTTTAATTTGGAGCACCTCTACTTGGGCATATCATCCCACACGGGTCACGGATCATTGGACCTCATATAGGACTCAATATACATAGAAAACATAATTATTTTAGTGTATACGCACAATTGTTAGCAGGGAAAGTCATGTATGAGCATGCACATATGCAAAACTAAGGCCAATTCTCATCAAATCTCATGGTTTTTTGGCAAGATGGTGCTGGAATGGCGTGAACATGTACATGAATATGTGGATGGGGCAATACAAGGTGACATGGCAGATCAACAAGCATGACAAGCATGTGATTTGTATAAATTTTGGTGACTTGGGAGCTTGAGGGCTCAACCAAGGCTTCTCCAAATGCTCTTTGATTACTGCGATCGAGATACAGAAACATTTTAGTTGGATGGGATTCCCCTAAGGCTTGAAATTGAGGATATGTACTTCATCACCAGACTATCCCATCGTAGAAATGTAGTAAAATTGAGGGATAGAGGGGTGGGAGGTGGGATTACCATTGATGAGTACATAGCCATATATTTCCTTTTAGACAATGAGAAGGTTGGAAGTTAGGTTCCGGTGAACTCTATTCAGAATCTCGGCCTTAAGATCACATTGTTGGTGCTAGCTAGAATAGCTGGATTAGCATCTATTCACCAGGATTTGAGGCCTATGATGTTCTATGTGGTGGAGTGCATGATACCTATCATATATGACTAGAGTAATTCTTTATTGAGCAACATGAAGCATTAATTGACTAATTATAAGCTAGACCAAACAAGAAACTTCAGGTTTTCCAGCATACTAAGTACCTTTTTCTTCTAACATGTACCGAGCCTCGGCCCATGAGTTTAGATTCTCTCTCATACTCCAAAGGATCCAAATCAGACTTGTTGGGTGGTTGTGATGCGACAGCTAGGGGGGGCATGTGGCCACACCCTACCCACTTGACTTTTACCACTTGTGGCGGAGATAGATCATAACCATAGATGACTAGTCCTATGTGGGGATAGACTTTCGCGGTGATCCATATATGCCCATACCACAAGGTACCTCCTATGGAGACATAGGTAAACAATCCTGACTTTTATTTTATTTTGTGGGATTATTAAATTTTTGTATTTTTTGATATAATGAAATCAAAAACATGTTTTTGGGTGGTGACATGTACTAATATTGGTCATGCATGTGCAGATATGGGATCTAGACAACTAGATGCTCTCCCTTGACATCAACGGAGGGGAGGGGGTGATGATATATAGGGTGCAGGTATAGAATGCAGGCTCTAGAGCATACACAAAAACTTCATCTGTTTGACACATAGGGTTCCCATGGTGCAAGTCGAGGACTTTCACGAGGTGATGCAAAGGAAAGTTGTAGGAGTACACCGTGCATGGGTTAGATTGTTCAAACGATTATCCAATATCGTTGTTTTTTTTCATGATCATCACCCTAGTCAGCAGGCATAGAGGCCTAGATGTATAGTTTTTATCGGTCATATAGTGTTTTCTTGGTGGCTTAAAGCCCCAATTTTGTACCATGACATTTTTGTACTATGACACCATTTTTGGACTATGTTTGAAATGAAAACTTATAATGATCAGTTTATTATATATACATGTGTATTTAATTATGAATGTGATGTGTATGCTTAATTTTTTACGTAACAAATGCCAATCTAAAACGTAATTTTCATAAGAATCAACAACATGATTGTAAGACATAGCAATGTGAATGTATGTTATGTGTTCAAATTATCATTCAAACAACCTTAATTACAAGAATTTTCATAATTAAGTCGGATATCTAACATGATACACACCATTTAACTATAATACCACTAACTTTGAGTCAATATGTACCTCAAGAGATTGAATACCATGATAAATGGCATCACATAGTAACTGAATTACTGCAATATATTTAGCAACATTGTTGGATGATGGCCGGAGACATACACCTCCTGAAGACACAACATTACCTGTAGGCATATAGATCACCCAAACTACTGAAGCTAATTTTTGGGTGTAGAGGCTGGCACTATCAACGTATCCTACATATATCGAAGACTCTGTCAACATCTTTCACAACAAATAGTACCAAGTCAACAAACCGAATCACTACAAGCAGACCAAAACCAAACTATACAACTGTACAATAGCATACAAAGTATTAGCCTCGGCTGAGAATTATGCATAGTATTTTTTATGATAGAGCCCATTTCTAGGATCCACCAAGGTTGTCCCTTCATAATACACTAACTCATAAGTGTCGTTCTCTAACACTTGTTTAACTATGTAAGGCCCATGCCACATGGGGTTGAAATTACCTACCCCTAATGGTTCACTAGCTTGGTCATATAAAAGAACCAAGTCACCTTCACTAAATCTATAGGGACAGAAAAACTTATTGTACTAAGCCTTAATGTGATGTTTTTTTACTTCAAGAGCCATTAAGGCATCCTGACACTACTCATCAAGGTTCTCTATGTGGACCAGACGTTCTTCTAGATAAGAAGTATCTAGTAAGAGTTATATAGCTAGATTCAAAGAAGGGATCTCACATTCAATCGACAATATCAACTCCACCCCATGCACTGACTGATATAGAGAAAAATTGGTGGTAGCATTAACTACGGTTCGATAATCCCATAAATCATGGTAAAACATAATGTGCCAGTTTCTATTTCTTTGTGAAATAGTTATCTACAGAATGGACTGAAAGGATTTATTCATAGATTTGACCTATCCATCTTGAGTGTAATAATAAGAGGAATACTCTTGCTTATACCCCAATTTGGAGGATAACTTGTCCATCATTGTATTTTGGAATTTCCTCCCATGGTTAATGATAATATCTCTAGTGATACCAAATTGAGTAATGATCTAATCGAACACGAAGTGAGAAGCTGTCTCACCGTTGAATTTGATAGTAAGCATAGCCTCTTCCCATTTCATGAAGTAATCCATGACAACTATAATGTGATGGTGACCCCCAATTGGATCTGAGTTGCAATCCATAAAATCAACCCCCCAGTTGGTGAAGGGACCAACAATGATAATAAGATGTAATGGGGCTATCTACAAATGGACATTCTGTGAAAACACCTAGAAAGGGTGGCACCGCCTGACCGCATTAAAAAAATCCTTGAAGATTGACGACCAATAATAACACACTCTCAAAATCAATTTGGGTTGTAGCAAGCCCAGATAAATGACCAGCACATGCCTCACTAAGGAAATCATTAATCACAGTCTCAGCCTCTTCAAGAGTTAAACATTGATGCAAAATGGAATCCACCCCACGATGATATAAAGTGTCACCGACAATGAGTTAGTTCTTAACAATGTGTCATGCAAACATCAACGCTCATCCTGTGAGAGGTGAGGAGGGACCTTCAAAGTCTGCAAATAAATGATGATCTCACTATACCATGGGTCCACAATCGAGATAAGGAATATATGCTCGTCAACAAAAGAATCGTCATGAACCTCAACTTCATCCAAACTTGGGAAATCTGACATGATATCTGCAAAGATCAATGATTTCTTCAATTTTGTTGAAAGAAATTTGAGATCAAATTATTGCAAGATAACAATCCATTTATTATAATTCCCCCCTATCATTCATCTGGTTAGGACAAACTAATATTGATTGATATGAGCCACAACTGTAGTTTGGAAAAGGAGTATGTAATGTCTCAACCATTGAACTGCATGAATGGTTTCAGCTAAGATAGTAGATAACGTGCTCTTGGAGCTCTTCATCCTCTTGAACCAAAACTATTCCAATTGTCTCTTGAGACATGACCACATATAACAAGAAATCACAGCTATAGTAAAGTGGAATAAGCACGGGGAACGATGCCAAGGATTTCTTCAATGCGTCAAAAGAATCCTGGGCTCGCTCATCCCATATAAAAGGAGTGTCCTTTAATCAAAACACTAGTACATATGGATCAATATTTCTATGAAATATTGCCATGAACAAGTTAAAATGGTTATTTTCATGGATAAATTGATAAATAATTTGAGCAAAAATTCTTCTGGCCCCTGATCATCTTCGCTATTGCGACGTAAATGAATGTCTGTCACTATAGCGACAGATGTTCGTCTCTATTGTGATGAATACACACATTCATCTCTCTAGCGATGAAACTATAAACATTTTCAAATTAGTGGTCATCACAGTAATGATCATTGACTTTTTCTTATTGTTGAAATTTGACCATTGTGCATTTTTCCTGTAAGCACCATGATCGTTGATCTATTAATACATGTTATGAAGACATATTTCATCAAATTTTTTGCTATAGTTGCAACAATTTTTCTGCTTATTGTTTGATCTGTAAGTGCGAGAGTCTGGTGTTGGTTTAACACATCCAATTTTTGCACGATTCGTTTTGTTTCCAGGTTAATATTTTTAAATTCTTTGTCTCCTTTAATGTGTAGGGCCATACATAAAGTGTGTTGACTATTCATTTTCTCCTCAATACTATCACATCCAATACCAACATGGAAAGAGATGGATGATTAGGAGGTATTAATTTGAATGTATCAAGATAGAGTTTATAATTTTGTTAGGGAATATGGTACATGAGAAAGAATGGGTTTGTCTTAGATTAATGGGTGTTTTAGGTAATTTCAAAATCTTTGTAAAATTTTAGTTTTGCAGGTTTGTGCTTAGTGAACTAATATTTTTCGAACGAGTAAATATAATGTCATCGGGATTTGTCTCTTAATCATTGTTTGATTAAAAAAAGATGAAGATGAACTAATTAGGAAAAGAAGATCATTGCTTTTGAAATGTTTTATTTGTTTATTTTCTTATTTATAGAGAGGTAAATTAGCATGTGGTAATATTCTATGTGAAAATTCGTTTAAGCATTGTGATCCCATGTGCTTGTGAAAAATCATGTTTCCTAACTTGGGAGAACATAACTATTGGGGGGGATTTAAATTTTATCACTAAATATTAAAAATATAGTGGCTAGTGGTGAGAATAGACCCGTGTACTAACTTATTCCTTAATAATTTGGAAAGGAGGGCTAATGTTTGTGATATGTAACATGTTGAAGTAAAGTCAACTTAGATTTACTAATTATATTTTTCACTTTTCATGTCATGTCCTTTAACTTTCTATTTCCTTTAATATATATACTCTATTTAATTTACTTATACATTGATTGAGTTTGTTTGGTTCTTATATGCTATTATAATGTCAAATAAATATACTTCGGAAGAAAATAATAAGAGGTATGTTGAGTTTAAGGTAGCATTGGAGGCGAAGGGAGATAGAAAGTGTTATGTCCCTTGCAATGATTGCAGCGGTTTACGAACGAGAAAATTTTTAAGAACAAGTGTTGAGAAACATTGTAAGGAGAAGGGGCATGTTGAAGGGGGGTTTGAATATAGTCCCTTGGTAAGATGTTATTCACTAGATAATGTACTTCTTGTAATAGTACTGATCTTGTATTCACAAATTTTTTTATCATTTAACATTTATGTGTTGTATATTATACACTAATGTTATTACATTGTTTGTAATTATATATGCAATTCCCCCTAAATGTAGACCTCCAGAGAGCTAGTTGTCACATAATTATAGTAGAAATTATAATTTACAAGGTGATGAACATGGATATCATAATATTGAAGATGAATTTATTAATGATCCCATGGACAAAGATGACGTTATTGATACAAATGATGAATATGACATAAATAGATTGATCCAAGACACATTTGCTCCATTGGATGAGGAAAACCTCCATGATATTCATATTGTTCCTCTACTCGATAAGTCCCAATAACCTCTTTATGAAGGCTCAACAACAAACATTCTATCTACTATATTGTTTTTGGTGAACTTGAAAGGTTGGATTGGTTTTCCAAACACTTGTTTCACATAGATCCTAAGGTATGTAATGTATTAATTGAATCTTCACATGGCATATTGAAAATTTCACTATTTTCCTCTATTTTTAGTGTTAATTAATTCATAAATTAGGGATAATCAATATTCATGATTTATATTATTTACATTTCATTTTTTTCAATGTTGCATACTATTGGGTGAATTTCTATTACCACCATCAAATAATTTACCACGCACATGTCGAGAGGTATCTTTGATTACAAAAGAAATTGGAATGGAATATCAATATATTGATGCATGTCCTAATGATCATATTATATATTATGGACAAAATGCATCAGAAAACAAATTCTCACAATGTGAAATTACTAGATATCGAACTGATCAAGTAATAAAAAGGTTCCTTGTAATGTTCTTCATTATATTCCCATAATTCCATGTTTCCAACGACTATTCAGGTGCCAAAGTATAACATAGTTTATGGGTTACCATGCAAAGAACATAAATGAAGATAGTGTTCTTCGCATGCCTACAGATAGTTCTACATTGAAGAACATCGAAGAAAAATGGCTAATTTTTAAAGATGAGCCTCGTAATGTTAGGATTTCATTGGTAGCTTATGGTTTCAATCCATTTGGAGAGATCCATTCTACTTACTCAGTGTGGCATGTTTTCGTCATAAACAATAACCTTCCTCCTTGCATGCCGATAAAGAGAGAGCACACAATGTTGGCAATGATTATTCAAGGTATTTTTTTGAAATTAATTATATTATTTCATTTATTTGTTTCATTGCTGCATGGAAACACCTTTTATATATTGTGAAATATAATTGAATGGCATCGTATATTGTTGAATAAATTCGGTAAGTACCAAGTTACATATATGAATGTATATATTGAGCCTCTTATCGATGAGATATTGAAGTTATGGGTTGGCATCACTATGTATGCCATATCGAGACTAATAGGGAAGAAACAATTTCAGTTCCATGGAATACTTGCATGGGAAAGTCATAACGCTCTTGGGTTAACACATTTTTTAGGTATGTAAATTTCCATTGCACTTTAAATTAATATGTTTTTAAGGTAAATATATTGAATTTTTATTTGAATTAATAATATTTTAATGCTTATAACATTAATAAATTTATCTTGCAGGTCTTTAAACAAAGGGAAAATTTGCATGTCCAGTCTGTGGTCTTAGGATAAAATCTCGTCGTTCAAGAAGTCTAAGAAAGGAGGTGTTTGATGAGTACAGGAACTTCCTCCCTAAGAACCATAGGTATCGAACTACCGATAAAAAAAAATTCAATGTTAAAGAAGAGAATGGGAAGAAACCACGAATAATAAAACCTCACCTATGGAATTTGGAATATAATAGACATCTCTACTCTTATTACTATTATTGTTATAAGTACTTTAATGGTTATTGTAATTCATTGTTTCTGGGACATGTTGGACATGAAGGATATTGAGGTATCGTTTTTCTATTCTGGACATGCTTTTCTCATTCTTTCATCTTTGAGTTTGAATATTTGAGAAAAATAATTATAAAATAAAAATGAGTTGAATCTACCTTATAATTTGCAGCTTTTCTCAAAATGAGCTTAAATGTGCATTAATTTTTTTTATGGATCTTGTGTCTATAGAGTGGCACTTTTGTAGTCCAGTGAATCAACCCTAGTTAATTTTCTTTCTTTTTTTAATTTGTTTTTCTTTCCTATTTGTTTGTTAACCCTAATTGAATTACCTTAATTAATCTACAACCCTAGATAGCCTAATCAACTTTAAATCTTAATTAATCTAGTGGAATTATCTTCTTAAATTTTATTCCTTGGAATGTCCCTAATTTTTCATTGGGTCACAATGGCTTAATCACATTTTCCATATTCATTAAAAAATTTCAAATTGATGCTAAGGGTCAAATAATTGCCAAGGAGGAAAATTATTAGTTTCCTAGGTTGGGGCTGGAAGCTTGGGGATTTGGAATAAGGGTGGAAATTAATGATGTTTGAACATTAGAATGGCATAAATATTTAATAAATGATCTAAATAAATAAATACAAGAGAAAATTTAAGTGGCAATGGATCATGGAGACACATGGAGACTATAGTCTATGGGGCCCACACATGCTAGAATTTATCTGCCACATGACATCCTCCTCTTGCCATTTCGATTCGATGGGCAGACTAAATGTTATTGGATGATTTATAGGTATAATACACTTTCCCATATACATTATAGGTCTAGTTTTGAATAAAATGTAAATTACATGGGATAAGACGAGTCATTTTGGAGCTAGTGAGACACTTGGACTAGATTCCCTACCTCTATGACAACATTGGTGAAGATGTATGAAACCTATGACACAAATCAAATGTAAAGGATACAATATGAAATATATGACATTTCAGTTCAAAATAGAGCATCCAATAGGGAGCTCATGTGAGTTGGGGAAGCTTAATGGATTCCTACTCAACTTGGGGGAAGATGGAAGGCTAGGAAAGGGAGGACACACGGAAAATATTGATCCCACACCAAAATTTGAATTTGCTTGAGTTTTTGGCTGGATTTGTAACCTTATAATGATAAGTATGTTTATAAAATATAGGAATAAACAAAGAGAATGTATTTTTTTCATTTGAGAAATTGTCATTTGTGAATTGTGAGAGCTAGTGGATGACTAGTTTTCTTGCCTTAGCCAATTTTGAGGGTGAAACATTCCCATCCAAGTTCGTGTTTGGAGAGGGAACTCAGGTATTTCATGGATATTTAATTTATTTTTATTTGTAGGTGTAATATATAGGGTATATATTTTTTTCTTCTATTGCAGCACTTTCTCTCAACCATTTCCATTTTTTATTGCATATTCTTGCTCGTGGAGGGATTGCGCTTTGGGTGAGCTATTGATCTCTTTGGGGAAGATTATAATTCCCTAGTATTTTATGTTATGATTTAAATTCTCTGTATTTCAATTTCAAAATAATCTCAGGTCGAAATACCAAAATATTTCAGGTAAAAATGTAAACAATGAAGAAAGTGTCATTTCCCCACTATCTTGTTGTGAACCATTGTAATGCTGATGATTTAGAATTGGGAGATATTTTCATTTTCCATTACTTATTTTAATAATATAAATATGATATTATATTAATTCTCATAAATTATCATGTATAAATACCCAATATTTGTATTTCCAAATGACTATTATTGAGCAAACAATGACTGTTTCCCCACTATAATGATGTATTCCATGGAAATGTCGATTATTTTGAATGGAATAATTTCTATATGATATAATTATGATTAAGGGAATTTAATTTATGTTTTTTACAATTTTCATGTTTAGCAATTAATAATTCGAATCCATTTTACTCAGTTTAATTGCATTTGAATAAGATTTGGTGCCAATTCCCCAAAGGTCGAATTGGTGATTTTGTAGCTATTTGGGAGAGGGTCATAACAGCCTATATAAACAGAATAATTATTCATATTATACCTTCATAATGTACCTTAAACATCCTCTTCCTATTTCCATAAATTTTAGTGGGTTTTGGAACCTTTCATAAGCCATTTCTAGCATTTACGTAGGGGGAATTGAAATCCCAATTTGCTGGTAAAGACTCCTACTTTGGACAGGATATTAAACAAGTTTGTAGAAGTAATTGGAGGGTCATAAATCATATATGAAAATAATATTCAAGTAATAATATCATTAATATACCTTCTCATAATATTTTGGAGCATTTGGGTCAATTTGGAGATCTAGACATCAAAACTAGTCAAGGGTCGGAATTGGGGAAAAAGTGAAAAAATGGTCATTTAATAAAATTTTGAAAAAGAGGAATTATAGTGGTATTAGAAAATTATCTTGGAACCTGATGTGGTATTATATTTATTAGGACAATAATTTAGGTACCACCATTATATATTGAAACCAAAAGTTCTTTTGTTGAAGAGGAAAAAAAAGGTAGGGGAAGAAGGCATTTTTTCTTAGGAAACTATGACTAGGGATGAAAAGGGAAACTCATATGATAGCGAGGAGGATATAAAAATAATTAAACATGTATTTTATAACAAAACAAATAAAATTAACCAACATCTTATGAAATTATTCGAATTGATTTCTAGCCAACTTAGGGGTAAGCTGACAAAAGGGAGTAGTAGAATTTTTCATCATGGAGAGACACATAATACCATTCGTTTTGAAGACTTTTATGATTGGTTGAATGAATTTAGGAAAAATAATTCAAATGTGAAGTCATTAAGATATAATCATCAATGCACAAGTATGGATGATACCAAGGATATACCAAGTTCTGTGGGTGGTGAAATAGAAAAAGAATTAGATTATGGGGATTGAAAGTCACTCCCAAGTGAATCTGAAAAAAATGAAGATAGATCACACAGGTATGGAGAAGTTTCTATTGAAAATAGTGAATATAATTTTGAGACACATACTAACTTGAAAATGAAACAAAGAGCATCTACTAATGGATGCTTGAACTATGAAGGAGTACCTACTAATGGGTGCTCACAAATCTATGTTGGTGACATAGAGATCAGATTTCAAAATGTTGTTGCAAGAAAAATTTATTGTAAACATGAAAATGAAAGTCTTGTAGCAGTTGAAGAAGAAACAATATCAACTTCCCCATCACCACTTGAGCTTCATGAAGTTGGTCCAAGCAAGAAGAAAGAATATGAGGAGGTTCATTTGCAAGAGCTTCATTTTCTTGAAGGGTCCTTAAACTAGATGAATGAAAAGAAGATCCAAGAGGCCCTCAGAATACTACATGACACTAAAGCATTGGTTTCAAATTCTTGTTGGAAAATTTCTTTATTGGAGGATCCATCCTTCCTTGAAGACATGGAGAAGATTCAAACAACAATGTGCAACATTGAAGGTAATTTCATGTCTTGTAATTTTTATAGAAACAATTTGGTTGAGATTAATGAATTGTTACATTATGCATACTTGAAGAATAATGATGATAATCATAATATCACAATTAAAAATGAGCAACTTCTTGAAAAGTTGCAAGATACTTTTTTTCCTCCTATGTTTTAGATTGTCAAATGGTAGATTGTTTGGAGGATTCTAATGACACGGTGGATCATGAAAAATGTGGAAATTTGAATGTTCTTTATGTGTTGGAAGATGAAATTGAAGAGATCGAAACACTTGATGTGGTGGAAGAGGAACTTTAATTGTCTCTTGATGAATTTTATGCAATTTTTAAAGAAGAGCATGATTCCTCTACATTGGGACCAATCTATAACAAACGTTTCACACTTTTGAAGGAGCTGCATGATACTACCCATATGGATCCTTCCCATGATGAAACTTCTACACTTTTTGATCATTTGGGTGAGTTAGATCATTCTCCTACATCCTACAATTCTATGTTTTGCAGCATTAGTCTCAATGAAGTATGGGTGAAAGGGTTCTTTTTTATGGTGCCACATGAGGAGTATGGAACTCCTAGATTTACTTTTTATGATGAAATGGTTGGAGAACATTATTGTTCACATTTGCAGCAGCATCATTTGTTACTTTATGATGATGCAAATCTACACGAATGCACCTATGATATGCATTTGAGTCACTTGAAGACTCATGGTTTTTCTTGCTCAACACTTGGTTCATTTGATGTTGGAGGGACTTCATCAAACACTGGGGTGAATAGATTTATGATTGGAGAACATTTTTGTTTCCAGCCACATACTTTTTTATATCTTTATGACTCTCTCATTCATGGATGTATGGATAAGAATTATTTGAGTCATTTGAAGTCTCCTTGTTTTTTTCGCCCAGTGTTTGGTTAAGATTTGAGTGGAGATTCTTCATTCACTTCTTGGATGAAAGAATACATGGCTAAATATTTTGATGCATATCAAATCCTTTTGGAGAAGCATTATAGGACATGGGATACTCATCTATGTAATTGGATAATATTTGATTGGTCACTTGAAGCTTGCATGCACTTGGAAAATGGCGGTCTACTTACTTGGAGGTATAAGCACTTTCATGATTTTTTGATGAGGCACTTCCTTGATATACATTTTTACTATGTTTTTAAGTACTTCGATAATATATATTATGTACTCATGATGTTTGGAAAAATGAATACAAGAAAACGGGATTCTATAATTCTCTTTCCTAATGGTATGGGTTGGAGAGCGCTCTTAATTCTTGGAGTATAATACAAGCAATGTGACCCTGGGATATTTTTGTGTCCCATTGATTTCAATTTTTTTTGGAAATAGTAAGTATGGGAGATGGATTCCCCACTTAATAAAGTGATTTTAATCAGAGTATTGCAATAGAAATCATGGTGGTTCCTCTCTCAAACATTCATGGAATCTCAAAGACTCAAAGTTGCGAAACTTAGTGGCAACTTCAAAGAATCATACAAAAAGCAGGTTCTTCAACACCCATGTTTGAAATTGATTGCAAACAAGAAATATTGGGAAGGGAGGATTTTCCATGTCCAAAATTTTGCATTGGGTCACAATGGCCTAATCACATTTCCCATGTTCATTAGATTTTTTCAAATTGATTCTAAGTCTCAAATAATTGCCAAGGAGGAGAATTACTAGTTTCCTAGGTTGGGGTTGGAAGCTTAGGGATTTGGATTAAAGGGGACAATGAATGATGTTTGAACATTAGAATGGAATACATATTTAATAAAGGAGATAAATAAATAAATACAAGAGAAAATTGAATTATCAATGGAGCATGGAGACACATGGAGACTATGGGGCCCACACAAGCTATAATTTATATGCCACATGGCATCCTCCTCTTGCAATTTCAAATCCATGGGAAGCCTAAATATTGTTGGATGAGTTAGACATTAGAGGAAATTTCAAATCCAAATGGGCCTCCTAAAGAAAATAATAAAATAAAATTTATTAATTTTGGAGGAAGAAAACAAAAAAAAACTACTTTTTTTGTTTGTATTTTTGCAATATCTCCTTGTGGCTTTACTGAAATTTCGATCAGGAAAGCTAGTTGGATGTAGAATTTAATTACACATCCAACGAGATATCCTGATCGAAATTTGAGTAAAAACACAAGAAGATATGTGGGTGAATCTGCGGACCAGGGTAACACTTTTTGGCAAGCGCATTTCGGCAAAAACATAAAAACGTACCTCGGTCGAGGGCTTGTTAAACCCTCGACTGAGGTCTTAATACCTCGACCGAGGTTTTATCAAGCCCTTGACCAAGGTTTTGTTTAGCCCTCGACCAAGGTATTTATTAACCCTCAGTCGAGGTATTAAAACCTCGACCGAGGGTTAATAAATACATCGATCGAGGTATTAAATCGGTCGAGGTATGGACCTCGGTCGAGGTACATACCTCGACCGAGGTGCCTGTGTCGAAAAAATTATAAAAAGAGGCCGCGGGGGCCACGGCCGTTTTTTTGCAAAAATTCACTGTGGAAGCTCGACCGAGAGACGGAACAGCGGCGTAAGGATTGGCACCCCGAAGCAACCCAACCTCGTCACGATGGAGTCGGAGCCAAGAGGTAACAGTTTAAATAATTGTTTTTCAATTTAAATGGAATTTAAATTTTTTTTTTTTATAAATTTATAAAATTTGTTTTAAAATTTGGTAAATGTATGTTTTTATAATTTTCATGTTTAAAATGTGTACTGGCAAGCAGAAATGCTGCCGAATTTTTGAAAATTTGTAGTTAAATTGAATTTTTTTGTTAATTTGTTATATATATATAAATTATGTCAACCAGTAGCGTTTATGCTACCGGTTTAATTTTGAAATGTGTCCTGGGCAAGCCGAAATGCTGCCCAATTTTTTCAATCCTCTGTGAATTCATGGAGGATTGAAAAAAATCCATAAAACACCAACTAAACAAACCTATATAAACCATAGAGACAATTAATCAACTGTAGGCCCGAGACAAATAATAAATTTTTTATAAAAATTTATTTGAAATTGGTTAATAAGTTATAATATTAATAAAAAATACCATACCCAAACATGAAATAGTGTCATATCATTCCCAAAATGACACAAGGTACACAAAAGCCACAAGTTAAACATTAAATACCACCCATGGACAACGTCCAAATATACATCTAGTGGAATCTCATTTATCCCCACTCCCCCAGCTAGTGTGAGTTTCGTTTAAAAATTTGAGCTTCCTCTTCCTTGAGCTTCATAAATCTTCCCAAGTACTCACTTGATGGTTTCTTCTCATCTCTTGACTCTACACATGAAATTCCAATTATAAGTTAGTCAACATTTGCAAATATTATAAAAAATCATGTTCAACTATAATAGTTCCAATTGAACACAACAAAAATTTATTGAGCATGCACAAGTGCTTGCCATGATTGTTGTCAACATACATGGAGCAACCACTCAACACTTATGTTTACAAACCAAAAGTACTTGTATCTTCAATATTTTATGGAAGGGCCAACCAAAAAATGGGTTACAAGCACATTACAATAAGACAAATGAGACTCGCATATTAAATATTTGAAATTTTTTGTATGTACCTACAATGACTATTTGTTTAAGAGAGGGAGATACATGTACCTGGGAGGTTGTGAATACTGAATGCCTATATCTCCACTCATTGGATCAAATAAAATATTAGTATTAAGAAAATATCATAATCATTTTTTTACATACCTCATTGTGTTAGAATACCTATTATCATACAACCAAGCCCTTAAGATCATCTCTATTACTGATGGTATTCATTAGTCATAGGTGCTCTAGTATAGTAAGAAGTATTGTACCTTTGAGGAATTTTTGTTGGGAATTATTTGTAACTAGAGGCTCATACCAATGATTAGGTTCATAAAGTGATACACACATGCACTTGTTTTGTAATCCTTGAAATACATATCCACCATTCTTTCTTCCCTTATTGTCCTATGTCAAGTATTCACCTTTAACAACCATCAACCTGATTGGGAAGTGGTTGTTTTCATCATCAGTTATGGATGTATTGAGGGTTTATTTTCCCTCTATACAATGTACAAACCAATAATCCCCACCACATTCACTATCTTTTAGAGAAACCACTACATATACATGCTTTGAAAAATATGAATGTAGGTATGTGATTAACATTTAAGATGAGACAATGCCATTAATGTCCAACTAAAACATGTAAATAATTCAAATATCTTGTAAATCATACCAGGTTGTACAAGATCCAAGATCATCAAAATCTAGAGAAATAGATTATTGGTTTTCCTCCAACGGAGTTTGCTCAACAATTGCATGTTGATCAAGTGGAAGTGGTACATGATACCATGCATCAACCCAATCCAACGATTCACATCCATCCCAGTCACCATCTCTACATGAGGGGGTGCATTAAGCTAATTTTCTAGTCCATACTTCAAATACAACATTGTCGAAGCTTTGAATCAAATGAAATACATGAGACACGGTAACACTCTTGCATTCCTGTGCGTGTGAATGATCTACCTCAACCACCTCCTAGAAAATATTTGTACATGTATTTTTCTTGTGAATTATACTCGCATAGTTGAATCCTCTCGCATAGTTGGTTGACCATGGCTAATGGTGTTTAACCATGTTTGGTCATAGTTGACTATGTTGCACCGTAGTTGAACATGGAAAACCATGTTTGACCATGGTTGATCATAGTTTCCCATATTTGACCATGGTTTCCCATAGTTTCCCATAATTGACACAATGCAATGTTAATTGTCCCTATGTGACATCAACTGTCATAATGTGGAGTGAATTGTCACAACGCGATGTTAATTATCACATAAGGATGTTAAGGATGCTAATAGTCATAATGTGACATTAA